>JAQQSW010010666.1:0-12940 GCA_028646575.1 Pseudocheirus occidentalis | reverse complement strand
ATCCAGATCCAGGCCACTCAATGCAAGCGCCCTCGGCCCTGATGGATCCTGTCAGTCCCCCTAGTATCTGCAGGCCGAGGGCTCTGAAGGAGCTGTGGCTCTCAGCCGTTACTGCTACTACAGCCATCTCCCACTGCTTCCTTGCCCTGGGAGCAGTTTGGCCGGACCTGCTCTTCTCCTCCCCAGTTAGCAAAATCCACCAACCTTTCTCTTAACCTTATTTTCTTCTGGCCTGATAGATGTGGTAATTGTGCCTCCAGTGCAGCTGATCAGCTCACCTATAGCCTTGGTTCCCTGCCCGATGCCCCAGGGCTTGACCAGGCCGGGGTTTCATCCGCTTGTCCCAGACTGCTGCGAAGAGCCCCACCTGCTGCGCTGCCTGTAGTAACAGATGTGCTTTCTGTCTTTTGGAGAGTTTTGGAGCTTGAAAATCTGTTTAGTGTCCCATTTTATGAGCTTTTTTCGCGTGTTTGTGTGGGAGCTGTGGTGCTTTGCTGCTTCTATGCCGCCATCTTGGCTCCACCTGACAATTACATTTTCAGGGAAAATAAAAAAGTGGATGTCAGAAAGTTTGATGTAAAGACCTTGAAATTAAGGAACCATGCCTCTCTTCCAAGTACATCTTGTTTCCAAGGGAAATAAATCAGATTTGAAACTCAGAAATGCATCACACTGAGTCTTGGGAACCAAGGTAAGATTCTCTCATGCTTTCCTTTTTACCCAATATTTTCTTCAGACCAACCCTGAGTAGGAGAACTAATGCAAGGATCATTATCCCCTTTCTACAAAAGACAAAATGGAGTTTCACTGAGGCTAAGAGAAGAATGTTAAAAAATCACATCAAGAATTACATGAATCTTTCCTGATGCCAAATTTAGAGCTCTTTCTACTTTGCTCTTTTGTCAACAGACTTAAGTTTGAGGATTGGCTTTTCTTTTTTTAGTTGAGTGACCTTATATGTCATGTAATCCCTCTGAGTTTAGAGCAGGTCTGCACAACCTATGGACTGCCAAAAGATTTCTGATGACCAGTGAAAAAATGTCATTTTTCACAGGGCATCAGAAATCCTTTGGTATGCCCTAGGGCTCCTTATAGCCCACAGGTTGCAGGTTGTATTGGCCTGGTTTAGACAGCATTTGCAGAGTTCATTTTCTAGAATAAATGGAGGTAAGACTTCCTGAACAAGTAAGACCTTATATTTGATAAATGTGTTCAATTCACATTTTCATAGGGATATTGGCAATACTTTTAGTTTTCTCATCTGTAAAATAGGACCAATATTGTCCTTTCAATGGCTAACACTAGCATCACATTTCAAATTTTACACTATACTTTACATATATTACCTTATTGGAGCTTCATAATAACTGTATAAAAATAGATACTCTTATCATGTAGGCAATAAGTATCTAAGGTAGGATATGAACTTGGGCCTTCCTGACTATAACTTTCGGTATTCTACCATGGCACCTAATAGTGCTTTATAACCACAAAGTGCTATACAAATATGAGTTGTTACTTTTAGTATTTCTAGATCAAGGTCATTGAGAAGGCTCCTCTTTTCCAAAAAATCTTCCCTGACTAGAGAAGCATATCTCTATATTCATAGAAGATATCTGAACATTCCTGAAATAGTAAAGATTTCTGGTTTCTTTGTTTAAGGAGTTTGTCTAGTGTTCAATTATAGACACCATTGAAGACAATTATAATCTAGGCTTTATCAATACAACATAGGATAAATGTGTTTTTGACTTGGAAATAGTTGTTCCCCCCTACTTTGTCTTTTTTTTTTGGAAGACAGGGTCTCTTTAGTGTGGTTTAGGGGGCTTGGAGAGGGTTGCATTCAGTCCCAAGAACTGAAGAAAGCCTAGGAAGGGAAACTTTGGGATTCTGAAGACAAATCTTGCCTACAACTGACTACTTAAAAATTTAGACAAATAATGCCTATGTAACAGAAAGCAGCAATGAGAAATCCATGCTGAATAAATATCTCCTTTGAACTTCTATAAAAGGCCATGTTCTTTTCTTTAGCTCCTCCTGTTTTTTTTATTTGTTTGTTTTCTTTCACTTTCACAAAGAGTAGCTCCTTTGTGCTAGCTCTTGGAGACACTGAAGAGGATGACCTGGAGGAGTGGCAGCTCTATTATACAAATTGTGTCAATGATAATACTTTTTGAAGAGATCTGTTTGGAAAGGAAAACAAAACTAAACTCTAAGTATTTTCTGGAGTGTCTCTGTTCCCGGAATGTTTCAGACTCCATTTAGTCTTTGTATACTCCTTTCCTCTTTTCTCAATTGTTACTTTTACCATGCTTACTCTTTCCTCATTATACAAAGGAAGATGATTTGTCATCCTTGTTTTCATAGTCTGCCATTTCTTCTAGCCCTTCACAATGTCTTGGGTGAAATTTGGTTGTTTATGATAATAACATTAACACATAAATTTGAAGTTAAACCGCAAAGGCCCAGAAGACTTACAGAATCCCCAAAGATGAATCTTAAAAAGAAGCATGTTAAAAGACTAGGGAAACAAAAAAAGACATAGGTTGAAAATAATCATGTACAACTATTATTTTGTTTCTGTAAGGAACAGAAAAAACAATAGTGACTGGTATATGTTAAGCTCTCCTTTGTCATTCTAGCTCTATCGCTATGTGACCCTGGATAAGTCACTTGGACTTCAGTTTCCTCATATGAAAAATGAAGGGTTCTACTGTATGATGTCTAAGGTCTTTATCAGCTACAAAACTGATAAATACTTGTTCCCTCTTTACACGAACTTTAGATTCCAGGAAAGCTAAGGAATATGAGAGATGACAGAATTAGTATTTAAACATATCTTAGCAGATTAAAATAAATGGCCTGAAGTTTGGAAATATAATGTAAAGTTGAGCACAGAGTTCTGTATTTAAGTTCAATACTATTTTCAGTGAATACAGAATCTGGGAGATATGAATATACCATAATTTTACATTTTAAAGCCTTGCTTTTAGTAAATCAAAGTATAACATTTTCTGAGGACATGACAATAGGTCATTGCTAAAACATATTAGAGAAATTTTGCCTGATCAGTAGGAACATTTTATTCAGAATCAATAGAAGAAAAGTCATACTGCACTGACAAGATTGCATGTTTGGCGTTCTGTCCAATTCTAGGTGTTAAGGGGACATTAACAAATTAGAGTGAGGAAATTAATTAGGTTGCAAGGAAACTGAGTATTTTTATCCTGTTTGAGAAAACATTGTTGGGTGGGGAGTATCTACTGCCATGATAGTTGTCTTTAAAGAGCTGAAGGTCTATCATGTGAAGAAGGTTCCCAGAATTGAATATTTATAAATGAAATGCAACTCACAGGTCATCTGGTACAGGAGATGGCAAACTTTGACTTGACAGCCAAATCTGGATAGTAGTCATTTTTGCATAGCCTCTGAGTTAAGAATTGTTTTCACATTTTTAAAATACATTTTAAAATTTAAAAAAAAATCTTAGTTTGTTGCCCTACAAAAACAGATGGTGGGTTGCTAATTTGCTAATTTTGTAATTAATTAAATTGTAATTAAAATTAATTAATTTGTAATTAATCTGTTAATTTTGTAATTTGCTAATCCCTGATCTAGTCTTTTACTCTCATTGTAAAGATAAAGAAAATAAGGACCAGAAAAAGAGAAATTAGTTGTCTCACATCAAATAGGTAGCAAATCATACCTAGGATCTGAAATAAGGTCATCAAAGTTTAACACTTTATAGACTGTTCTAGGTAACTTCTAATATATTTCCTTTGACCCAGAGAACAGATAGAGGACAATTGGATAGAAATTACAGAATAGGAAGAAGAAAGATTTCTGCGCAATATAAACGAACTTCATCCATCCATGAAGAGAGCAGAGTGCCTTGAGTTCTCTGACACTAAAAGTGTTTAATCAGAGGGATCCCTAATTAGAAATCCTCCACTGAATGGATATGGGGGTTGGGGGAGTTGCAGTGTTGGATTTTGTTGTTCACTTGTTTTTCACTTGTGCCAGACTCTTTGGGACCCCTTTTGGATTTTTCTTGATTTTGCATGTATAATAATAAAGAACTGGAACATTTTCTTTTTTTCCCAGTTATATATTTCTCTTTCAGAATTAGTCAGTTATAAAATACAGCAGTCTTCTAAAACCCACCCTACACTTCTCTGAAGTTCTTTTGGTGATCTTCAACTTCATTTCAGAGACTAGTATCCCATTTCTCACAGTCAAGTAATATGAAAGAAGAATGTTTATATTTAAAAGAAGGACCTCTTTTTCAGGTTAAAAATTAGAGTTAAAATGGAGAAATTATAAAAAAATATAGAAATTAAAATGTAAAAATTATGTTAAAATATAGAAATTTCCCAAAGTCAGGCCTACTCTCTTCCTCCTGTTTATTTCTGCTCCTGTTAGTTATCTATTTGTAAGGCCTGTTTAAGATAAGGATTTCAGTAGATGATCTCCATGTACTGTCCATCAAACTACATATCAAAATCTGAACATTAGAAATTCCAGAGGCAGCTAATGACAAAGAAGATAGAAGATTGGGGCTAAAGCCAGGAAGATCAGCATTCATACTGGCCCCAGGTACTAACTATGTCTCTGGGTAAGTCAGAATTTCAGTTTTCTCATCTACAAAATGAGGATGATGTTTCCTACCTTCTAGAGTGGTTGTGAAAATTAAATGAGAAAATGAGATAAAATATATAAAGCACTTAGCACAATGCCGGGCACATTTTAGATACTACCTAAATGCTGGTTATTATTCTTTTTATTTCTTTGGTATTCCTATAAAAATAATTAGACCAAACATTTTTATGGAGCATTTAGGATGCTGTATTATGTTCTGGAACTTCATGCAGTCAGCCTAATGTCACTGGTGTCATCATATAAGGGGAATCCTTCAACTTACACACTGTGCTTGACTCCTCCACCATATTGTGCCTAGGTAGGAAAATTATATTTCATGTATTCCTGAAAATATCTATTAGCAATGAAAAATAAATCTGACTAGAAGACGAATAGGAATATTCCTATAAGATAATATTTAATTCAGATTTATGAAATATTTCTAGGAGTAAATGCTATCTGTTCAAGTACAGCAAGAAATTTTATCTCTTAAAAGTATTTCCATTCAGTTATAGCATTATGTTGCCATGTTCAGCAAGGAAGTAAAATGCCAAAATCTGAGATTGCTGTCCTCCTGCTAAAAGAAAAATTACTCATAAATATATAATTGCTTTCCCAGCTGAAAAACAGATACAAACTGCCATTAACTAAATTTGCATGGTAGGTGGTTATTCCTCCTTCTGTTTGAAGCTATTTACAGATAGTTCATCTCTATTACTATTTGTAATTGCGATTATAATCAACCACTTATTCTGATTTGGTAGCAATATACTAATCAGAACTGTGGTATAATAATTTGAGGGGCTTTCATGGTGGACAAGTGGTGCTTACCAATCTAGTGGCATGTTCATATGACTAATGCCAGTCTCAAATGAATTTGAAAGAGAGCATGGAAATTTATTTTGGAATAATATACCAAAATGGTTCATTTACCTTGTATTGTTGGGAAATGATGTACTCTGTAAAAGTAAATTTTTGAGTTAAACTTCCCCTGTTAAGGTCTAAAATATCTCTTTTAAAGTTTCTATTCCTTTTTGTAATACTGACTTTTTGGTGTCTTAAATGGAGAACATGAAATCTATGAGGTAGTGTCGTTGAGTTTAACTTAATTCACTGATATCCTCATTTGAGGGGTGCCAAGGTGTTTGCTCTTGTAGAATTGAACATTCACCATGAATGTACCAATGTTTAGTCTCCAAAGGAAAGCAACATCACTGCAGAAACAACAATTAACTTCAGCTTTATATTATGATGTATTTTCTATCAGTTATATATGAGTTTTTAACTGGAATCATTGGAGGAAATTTTCACACTGTCAGTTTCCCATAAAAGTTAAATCATAGACTTGGATCTGCCACAAAAAGGAGGAAAGAAAGAAAGAAGGAAAGAAAGAAAGAAACAAAGAAAGAAAGAAAGAAGAAGGAAAGAAAGAAAGAAACAAAGAAAGACAGAAAGAAAGAAAGAAGGAAAGAAAGAAAGAAACAAAGAAAGAAAGAAAGAATGAAACAAAAGAGGAAGAGAGAAAGAAAAGAAAAAACAAAAGAGAAAGAGAAAGAAAGAGAGAAAGAGAAAGAAAGATAGAGAGAGGAAAAAGACAAAGGAAGAGAGAAAGAAAAAGAGAAAGAAAGAAAAAGAGAAAGAAAGAGAGAAAGAAAGGAAAAGAGAAAGAAAGAGAGAAAGAAAAAGAGAAAGAGAGAAAGAAAAGAAAGAAAGAGAAAAAAGAAAGAAAGAAAGAAAACATAGAGTGTTTTTGACAATGTAATTAAACCATGGGGATATATACTCTGCTCCCCCCCACACACATACACACACACTTCATCTGGTGGCTTTGGTATCTTGTAGACACAATCAAAATACAATCACAATGTATACTCTATCTGATAACTATATTTTTCTCCTTTTAAATTCTAACAGATAATCTATTGTAATGGGAATTGGAATTTAATGATCTTCCCTGCCTCTTAACAGGCCAAATGTAATCACATGGAGTCCATGGTGTGGGAGATTAGAGGGGAATTGAGGTGCAGGGGTGGGGACGGAGGTTGCTGAAAGGGTGGAACATGAAGGAACAGGAGAGAGAGCCAGAAAGCTTAGAGAAAGCAGTTTGGAGTCAGAGCAGCTAGCTTGAGTGAGAGAGGGGCATTTTTGCTCAAGGGAGCCTGTTTTGTTTTGAAAGCCTGATGGAGGGAAGGCTTGGGAATATTGGTGTTGATTGTGTTGGTTATGTGTACCAGCATCTTGATTGCTATGATGGATTTGGTTTTCTGGTTCGGGGATTTGGCTTTCTGGTATTTTGCCTTTTGTGTTTCACAACACTAGCAAATTCCTAGACTCTATGGGCACTGTGAATATCACATTGCCATTATATCTATCAATAAATATTTCATTGTGTTGTCATTAAACCCTGCTGATAATGATATAGGTAATATTCTAATGTTATACAATGTACTAAATAGTGGAGTAATTATAATAATATTTATATAATGTGTTAAAGTTTCCAAAGCTCTTTACCAGGTACTATCTTAATCATCACAACAATCCTGAGGTAGGTACTATAAGCCTTACACTCCTAATTTAAAAGCAGAAGAAACTGAGGCTCAAAAAGGTCAAATGACTTATTCATAGTCATATTATCTATGATCATTTTAATCCAGTGATATATAAAACTATTTATTAAAAATCCAAAGGTTTTATTTGAAGCTGATTTCAATTTCTGCTATGAATTAGGTTTGAAACTTAGAAAGAAAAGTGTGAGAAGGAAAAAAAAAACTATGTGGAAAATTAAACTACCTAAAAGTCTTAGTTAAGAATCTAGCTTAAAAAATTGTGATGTTAGTGTGGAAAGTTACAGCATTGCTAGAAATTCAAAAGAATATAATTACAAACAAATTTCTGCAGTTCTTATACTGAAGAGAATCCTAGTGATTATACTATTAAAATCTAAAAATCACAGCAATAATTTTAGCAGATTCCTATTAATATAGCACTAGAATGTGTTATATTTTATAACTTGCTGGCAAAAAAAATTGAATTTGCTAGAACTTTAAAAATAAAACAATTAGATGAAAATCTAGGGGCATGGTCTTCTTCATTTAATTTCTTTTTTGCAAATAAACATTTCTGAACTTCAATATGCTATTTTCTCTAATTGAGAGGAAAGAACACAACCATTTCCAAAAAGCAATATATAGAACCATCTCTCAGAAGCACAGGGTTACATTTCATTACACTTAATTTCAAAATTAGATTTAGTCATAAAAAAGCAATGTGTTAAAATCTGGCCCAGAGGAGCTCTGAAATTTAAGAGTTTGTTAAGAGTTATCAGAGATTCCTGACAAAGGAGGCTTAAACTTCTTAACCAGCCATTGGGTTTAGTTCACCTGACTTGCCAAGCATCTGTGATTTTGATATATAATGTTAGGTAAATAATCAGAGTGCTCTGACATCAATAAACAACTAGGTAGTTTTTCTTTATTATTATATAATTATAGGCATTTACATGATCTCTTTGTGGTTATTAAGTTCCTTAGTTCCTGTATCTCACTAGAGACTGAAGAATCATTGATTAATTATAGCATGGCAAAGATTAAGTCAAAATCTGCTGATCATGAGCATGAAAATATAAATAAGAATTAGGCAAATTATTCACAGAAACAAAAAGAAACAATTTGAAGTTAATAATTTGTATCTTTATTTTTGACATAATTTTTCATAGAATGAAGTTCATCCCTTCGGGAATATGGGCACTGAATATAAGGCAGATATATTTTTCTATGAAAAGAGACATTTTAGAGAGTACAAATAATGGGTATTCGGATAAATCTTTCATCTTACTATAGTGAACATTTCTTTGGCATTATTTTGTCTAACCATGATAGGTTACATCTTCCACTCAGGGTTCTCGGGGTGTACATGACATATTATGGATCTCTTCTCTATCTATTGAAGAGACCAAGTTTTGTTGCAGTCTCTCCCACTGTTAAGTGCTAATGATGATCACCCAATTCCATTTAGCATTAATTATCCTTTGCAAAAGGATGTCTACTTCAAAGATACAGCAAGAAAATAGTATAAACATTTCTGTCAACACTCACAAGGGGAAGTGGAACACAATCTCTTTACTAATGAGTATCTAGAAAGTGTAGACTCAGATTTAGCACAGTTCCTACAAAACATTAGTCCCAGGAAATTCAAGTCCAAATGAAGCATGGCTATCTCAGCTGTACCAGGCCTAGGTGCTAAAACTTAAATATTCCTCTACTGATATTGGGTTGAGTGCAAATCCTTCACTCAACTCAGGGACTCGTAGACTTTGGGACTCCCATATGGCTTGTTCATTTCACCTTTTGAAACTCACAAAACAAGTCTATATATTCCTTTGCCTAAAACAAAAAGTATAAAAGGAAGAATTAAGAATAATATTTAAAGAGCCACATGTTTGTCTTGGGCAGAATGAAAGTCAAGACCTATAGCCTGAAAACAATGTTTATTATTCAATACTTTCATCTAGGAACACTAACCATATTAAAAAGAAATCCAACTAAGGGATGAGGGTGAACTTGAATTAAATGCCCTTTTGAATGCCTTCATAAACAACCAAAGAGAAGTGTACTCACTCTGCAAGTTACTTCCTTTATGCATCATGACTCTTCTTTCACATGGAGAATGACATCAGAGGCCCTGTGTGAATGTTGTTAAGCACCAGGTTTACTGAGTCATTATTCCCATATTATGATATATTATGATAGAACAAATATGTTACTACTTATTAGCTTATGTTTAGTGTCACACTTGTGGAATAAAGGATATCTGGCCTCCAGAGAGTCCAAGGAATCCATCTGTACTATTTCTACAACCATTTATACTAAGTAAAAGGTGTGGGGAGGAGGAATTGATAAGATTTTAGTGCTATATTAAGGAGAAAAGAGATCTACCTAGTTGGGAATCAATCTTAAACAAAACTTCCTAAGGCCACAACAATCCTCTTTGATACATGCCTCTTAATGGTATCAATCAAGTGTATTTTCTGTTTGCTTGTGAAATGAGTTTTCCTCTTACTTTCAAAACTAACATGCCCTCTGTGGGATCCAAGAGCCTTGGGTTTTCTTTGTTGTAGTTTTTTAAACTGCTTCACTTTATAATACTCTATTTCCATTTTTGTCCATTATATTTGATATATGTATGAAGCTATTTTGCAATATTTCATCTGCGCTTGGGTAATGTTGAGACTAGTTTATCATTATGCTCATGTCCTCAGTGTAATATTTTAACTAATACAATTCCAATTTGGGGAACCAAGAAGGAGGTTAAGGGAAAACATTTCCAAGCTCCGTAGAAGTGTAACCCCTCTCCCAATGCCCATTTGTGTGGAATTCTCTCTTATTAGTGGAGATAAATTTAATTCAATTAAATAAACACTTCTTAAGCACCTACTGTGTACCAGATCCTGTATTTTGCAATGAGGTTAGAGATAAGAAAATGAAAAGAAAGTCCCTGCCCTCAAGAAGTTTACAATCTACTGTGAGAGTCAGACATGACTCAACAACAACATTAGAAAGAGGGAAAACAAAAACCAAGTATTTTAAAACTCTGATCAGTCAATAATTAAAAAAAATCACAATTTCAAAAGCTTGAAGATGAAATCTGTTACATTTTTACAGTGAGGTAATGAATTAAAAAACATAAAAATACATGTATTTCCAGTTATGACTAATTTAATTTGCAACTATGTATTGAGGGATTTGCCTTTTTAATTCCTTTTTTGGGGGGGTGGGGGGCGTTGGTGAGAGAAACAGTTTGAATTAAAGAATGGAAGTGTAGTATTACAAAAAATGTTTTCTATGGTAAAAACAAAATAAAATAATCACCCTATTGCTAACTTATTCATTGACTTCTCTGAACCTAGTTAAACTCATGTTTTGATGAAAGACATCATTAGTCTGTCCTATATTTAAAGACCAATTCTTAAAGACTCTTTAAATTGGTAGTTTGTGACAGAGCTTGTGTTGTTCTAAATTAGACTTAGAAAATTGGATCTCAGATTGACAACCATATCACCAAAAGGCACTGGAAGAGGATATTAATGGAAGAACCAGAAAACACAATATAATTTAAGCTTTTCTTTACACTCCAGGATTATATTTATAAACATGAAGGACACTTGACCATTAAAATATATGAGATTTTTACACAAGATGGACATAGACTGCTAAACTTCCAGAATTCTTGTGCTTCTACTATACAGTTTTCCTGCTTCCTTCTTGTTGACAGGCTGTTCTTCAACTGTCACTTTTCAGTTTCCCTTGGGTATCTGGAACCCATGAAAATTAGTCATTTAAATGATGTTTAAAATGAGAAATTCTGAGTAAAGTCTTCAAGATTTCTCTTGTGGGGTAAGGAAAAGGTACCAGCTCTGCATCAACTATTTCTTTTTTTTTTGCCCCAAAACCTTTTGATCATACTTATAAATTCATAGCTTTGTACTGGATGGTTGAGATTGTCAAAAGTCTAGCTTCTTCCAGATAAGTGGATTATTACTGTATCTATATGTGGAAGGGAGTGTAGCTTATGAGTTTTCAGTGTAGTATAATGAAGAACTGTGAATACAAAATAAAGATAAAACAAGTATAAAGATGTAATGCCAAGCAAGGTATGTATTGAATAACAATGAAATGCATGATAAGATACAAAGTGAAGATTTGTAAGGAAGTGAATACAGTCCTTGAGGATGATGTTTCATGTAAATAGACTTGAAGGTCAGAACCAAGATTGCAGTGATCAGAAGATGAAAAATGTGAAGAACTAAAAAAAATAACATGTTCTGATACGGAGTTTTTGTTTTATTTTTTTCTTTCTAGTATACCACTTCCATTATATACCAGGACATATTTTATTGGAATTAAAAGAGCATGGACTGACTGTCAGTGAAACAGAAAGTAAATGACTGAAAATTACCTAGTTAACAAAATACCTTATATCTCATATAATTGTTTAATATACACATGAGGTCTTATGTAATTCTAAGATATGAAGATGAATAATTCTTACAGGATAGTACTTGGGGCTAAGGATTAGAACAATATGGGGCAGGGTACTGACTGAGGAGAGGCACAGAGAAAATTGAATGCCCTCTACCTAATTTCCAAGTTCTGTGACCCAGGTGGTGCTTACAAGTGACAGGTTTAACCCTGGAAAGAACACAAAGAAATTAATGACATCAATGAAACAGTGAGGCATGGCATTAAGGGGCCAGCTTAAGCCTTTAGAAGTGTTCAGTGGTTGTGTAAGCTGCTGTTCTGGGAAATATCGTAGGTCAAAACTGAAGACTGCAGGGCCAATAAATATCTATAAATAGTCTAAGATTACTTATTCCTCTTTTGCCTGTGTACTCATTTCTCTCCCTCAAAAGGGGAAATAGCCTACCCTTGGATTTAAAGCCTTCCCGCTTGGTCGGAAGCTGTGGTAATACTTTCAATGTAACCTCATGAAGCAAGTATCCCCATTAACCACTCAAACAGATTATTAACCTCTAAAAATAAACATGAGTTGGGAAGTTTATTTCCCCCACAGAAAGAATCCAAGTTCTTATTGATTTTTTTCCCCTCTTTGTGAGCTAAAGTGCTTAGCCTGCTAAGTAAAATGTGTCTCAAGCAATGTGACAGAATATAACAGACTTATTGGCAATGCCTGCAGTTAAGATCGAGGTTGAGGTGAAAGGCCACAAGTTACTTTTTAATGATCATGGGCATAGCTTACAGCAAGCTCCTTGAGAGCAGGGACTGGGTCATTCTTTCGTCTTTTTTCAAATTTTCAATCACCAAGTATAATATAATTCATTGCACAAAGGCAGCACCAAATAATTGCTACTTGAATTTAAGTGGCAGTAAGTATCAGCAGGATCAAAGGCAAATAATGTATATGGAATTTGAGACCCAGAGATGTAAAATTACTTATGCCACAGCATAGTAAAATAGGAAGAGTATTGGGTTTGAAGTATGAAGATTTGGGTTCAAGTTCTGTTTCTGTTGCTTAACAGCTGTATCTCTTCTACTGAAAAAACATGATGTTTTTTCAATGGAAAATTAAGGCCATTCACAATGATCTCTCTTTTCTTCTTCTCCTACTCCTTAGATTACTTAAATCCCTTAACTATCTGCCACTATCTCCTCCTTAAACTTGGATGAAAAGTTTTAATTTCTCTTTTCAAACATCACCCTTTCTAAATGCAACCTGGATCCTTCCCTCTCACATTTTTTCATCAAATTTCTCTTCTCTCTCTCTCTCTCTCTCTCTCTCTCTCTCT
>JAQQSW010010665.1:0-12940 GCA_028646575.1 Pseudocheirus occidentalis | reverse complement strand
TGGGTGGTCCTGTACCAGCATCTCTCATTTCTTGCAGTTGATTCTACAGGGTCTCCATAAAGCCTAGACACATAGGAAATCTCATTAACTATGCATATTTTCAAGAAATGAAATGAATAAAATTTTCAACATTTTATTTAATTAGCATAAATTTTAGCCATGACAATTTCATATGGAATAAAAAATTCATTAGCTATTGTTGGGGACTATTTTCCATATTAATGAGATTATTTTAATTTAATTAATTAATGATATTTCCTGTGTCTCCTATGTCTTCCTATGAAATCTGATTTATGCTAATTAAATAAAATGTTGTTGAAAATTTCATTCATTTCATTTCTTGAAAATATGCATAAAGAGATTTCCTATGTGGCCAGACTTTTGTGACTCCCTGTAAAGTTCTTTTTTTTTTTTAGCTTTTTTGGAGGGCAGTTGGGGTTAAGTGACTTGCCCAAGGTCACACGGCTAGTTTTTGTGCTAAGTGTCTGAGGCCGGATTTGAACTCAGGTACTCCTGACTCCAGGGCCGGTGCTCTATTCACTGTGCCACCTAGCCGCCCCCTCCCTGTAAAGTTCTTTAGAGAGACCTTGAGAATGTCCTTTTACCACTTCATCCTACCTCCATGTGAGTACTTACCTTGTGTGAGTTTTCCATAAAATAATCTTTTAGGTAAATGTACATTTGACATTTGGGCTATGTGGCCAGCACATCAGAGCTGCGCTTTCTGCAGTAGAGTTTGAATGTTTGACAGTTCAGCTTGAGAGAGGACCTCAGTATCTGGTACCTTATCTTGGCAGGTTATCTTCAGAATCTTCCTAAGTCAATTCAAATGGAAGTGATTTGGGTTCCTAGCATGGCATTGACATACTGTACAGGTTTCACAGGCATGCACCAATGAAGTCAGCACAAGAGCTCTGTAGATCTTCAGTCTGGTAGTCAGTCTAATACCTCTTCTCTCCCATACTTTCCTTCAGAGCTTCCCAAACAGCGAACTAGCTCTGGCAATGTGTATTTCAGTCTCATCATTTATGTGTACATCCCTGGAAGGTATACTGCCAAGTCAAGTGAATTTATCCACAGCATTCAAAATTTCTCTATTTGCTGTAGCTGATGGTTCCACATATGGATGATGTGGTGCTGGCTGGTAAAGAATCTCTATTTTCTTGGTGTTGATTGTCAGGCCAAAATGATCACAAATGGCAAAGAATCAATCAATGCTCTCTTACATCTCAGCCTCAGAAGCTGCACTGAGTACACAATCATTTGCAAACAAAAAGTCACACACCAACTCTCCTGACACTTTAGTTTTGGCTTGTAGCTTTTTTTCAGGTTATATAGTTAAATAATGAAGTAACTGACCTTGATACTGTATTTTCCTTGTTGAAGGCATCTGTCACCTCCCCCTCCCATTGAGAAGGCAAGCAATATGATACCCATTGTACATGTGGAGTCATGTGAAACATAGTTCTGTATTAGCCATGTTGCAAAAAAAAAAAAGTAAGAAAAATTTTTTAAGTGAAAAAATACTAGAAAGGAGAATGCTAATGGAAGACATGGTAGCTATTCTCAAATATATGAAAGTCTGTCATAAAGAAAAACAATTAAATTCATCAGGGTTGGCAGCTAGGTGCCTCATGAGATGGCAAATGCCTGTCTCTAGAAAGGTTTGAGCAAAGAATGGATGTGCACCTGTCAATGATATTGAAGAGGGGTTTCATCAAGTAGTGGGTTGAGCTCAATGAATGTGACTTAGGGAAGGAATGACATACACTCTAAATTGGGTATCTTGCCTTACAGGAGAGTAGGAGGGGAAGGGTATGAGAAGGGGGAGGATGGCAGGGAGGGCAGGTTGGGAGGGAGGGTTATTAGAAGCACACACTTCTGTAAAGGGACAGGGACAAAGTAGAGAATAGAATAAGGAGGGGCGGGATAGGAAGGAGGGCCATATAATCACTCTTTCACAATATGTCCATTGTGGAGATGTTCTGCGTAATTACACATGTACAGCCTGTACTGAATTGCTTGTCTTTCCAGTGGGGGTAGGTGACAAAGGAGGAAGGGAAAGAATCTAGAATTTAAAGTTCCAAAATTTATTATTATTATTATTTACATACAACTGGGAAATAAAATATACAGGCACTGGGATAGGGAAATCCATCTTGCTCTACCAGAAAGTCAGAGAGGTGATGGGGGAGGATATAGGAGAGAGCAGACTGGGGGAGGGGATATACAGTAGGATTGCTGTTTTGGTGGTGGGGTGCATAGGGGAAAGACAGGGAGAAAATTTGTAACTCAAAATATTTTGGAAATGAATGATGTAAACTAAAAATAAACAAAAGTTAATTAAAAAATAAAAAGGAGTTCATAGACTTCACCAAAAATGTCCTGCCGAAAGCATGATACGACCATCAGTCTCAGTCACCTCCAACAATCTGAGCAAAGGGATTCATCCCTACTCAGATCACTCTGGTTGGTTTTCTCCTTCATAAGCTGGGTTACCCTAAACTCCAGTAGAGGGGTACAGTAGCATGGGCTTATTTCCTGGAAGGGCAAGAATCCACCTAAATTAAATTCTGTTTACAGAAGTAAGGTCTTCTAGGTGGGCGCAGTCCAACCCAAGATCATAGAGCATAAACCCAGAAGATTTGGGCAATCTCATCTATCAGCAATGTCCTTCAGAGACTGACTGGCCTATAAGGGCTGATCCCTGAATGAGGAAAAACCTCAATCCTAATTTAATAATTGGTTATTAATGTAGTAGAAAAATAATCACTTCCCTCACTGCTATTCAAGCTAATCAGGGCTAGTTGATTAAGTCAATCATCACCCCCATTCCACTTTAATAATAAGGTATCATACTCTGATACCTCAACCAAGTGAGAACAAGTATCAAATTAAAGATATTTCTACTAGACGTGACAAAGTACCTCTTCCAAATGACTGAGGAAAATTGGTCACATCGACAAAATATCAAGCTAGGTTAGTACCCGGATATTCAAATATCTGATGGTGGAAAGAAGAACAGGTTCTGAAAATGAACCACTTAGGAGAAGGGAGAAGACTTCAGCTTCAGCCTTGTCTCCTCCACCCTCATTTTGAACTTCTATAGACTGAAGGATTTGGATTTTTTCATCAACATCTCTTTAATCCAGGAGTAGCTAGAGGCAGTGTAGGGAAATGCAAAATAGATGAAATACAAAAGAAAAGGCTAATAAGAACATCTTGAAGACTGTAGTTAAAGGGCATCCCTTTGCCATATGTACTCTTTTTTTTTTTTTTTGCAAGGCAGTTGGGGCTAAGTGACTTGCCCAAGGTCACACGGTTAGTTTTTTGTGTTAAGTATCTGAGGCTGGATTTGAACTCAGGTACTTCTGACTCCAGGGCCGGTGCTCTATTCACTGCACCACCTAGCCACCCTGCCACCTAGCAGCCCCATATGTACTCACTAAGCTTTAATCCCCTTTCTCCAGGACTCTACACAGATAAGAGAGTATGTTATAGACTTTTGAGGGAGGAGGGGAGGTATTTTGTATTAACTTTACAGTTAATACAGCTAACTTTTACAGGATCTAAGTGTATGTAAGTGTTTACAGTATGTAAACAGAGATGTTTTGTATTAACTTTTCCACCTTAGTAAAATACCCTTTAATAAAAGCAAGTAAGCAACTTTGTCATTTTTGTTCAGTTGTTTCAGTTGTGTGTGATTCTTTATGATCCCATTTGGGGTTTTCTTGGCAGAGATACTAGAGTAGTTTGCCATTTCCTTTTCCAGCTCATTTTGCAGATTAGGAATCTGAGAGAAACAGGGTTAAGTAACTTGCCTAGGGCCACACAGCTAATAAGTGTCTGATGCTGGATTTGAATTCAAGCCCAGTGCTCAACCCACCCTCGCTACCCCAATTAAGCAGCTCTTTGCTAATCTTTTTTTTCTTTTTTTCTTTTTTTTTTTTTTTGGCTGATCATTAGAGGAAGGATACTAGTAGGGACTTGTGAGCTATAGAATTACACAATCACTGTCCCCAGCTCCTTAAATTAAACCTAGATATCCCAGAGGGTACATTATAGCCACCCGCTGAGGACCCATTCTTCCAGTGTGGGAGTGGGAAAGAGAGGCCAAGTGCTAAGAACCATGCTGGTTACTTCCTGCAACCTGTTCTCCAGGCTTTCTCAGGACAGCCCTCTGTTCTTGCTACCTTTAGCCACTATAGCTTTACAAGCTCTTTGGCCTCACAGGGAGCCTAGCACTTCCTTTTCTGGCAAGAGTGCCCTTCATATATTACCCCTGGACATCTGTCTGGATTGTGTGCAGTTGTGAGATAGAAGTCACTTACAGTAGCTGCTTGGATTTGCTGATAATTATTCAGCCTAGTGTGAACATCAGGTTTTTGCTGAAGTAGTTATCAGAGAATTGATCCGGTTACCTCCCATTCAGGTGGCCATCTAGGCCAGAAGTCACTGTACTGACTCCTAAGAGGAGCCAAGCTTCCTAAGAGTTAGAGGCAAAGAGAAAGAACATTCCAGGTAAGGAGAAATTCGGAGTGTTATATATGAAGAACAGGAAGTAGACCACCATGCCTGGATTACAAAGGGGAGTAAAATGTCAGAAGTCTAGGAAGATAGGAGGTCGTGTTGTGAAGAGCCTTAAAATGCCAGATAATCGACTTTATATTTGATCTTGGAGGCAATAGAGAGCCACTGGAGTTTATGGAGTGGAGGAGAGATGAGACATGAGCAGACCTACAACACTTAAGGAAATGTGTAAAGGATGAATTTCAGTGAAGAGAGGTTTGAGGGAAGGAGACCAAGGAGGGAGGTTTGAGGGAAGATTTAGAAGAGAATGAGAGTGGAATCATCAAGTATAGATGGGATTTCAAGGAGTTTGACTGAGAACATGAGAAGAGCTGTAGGAAGATAACTAGTGGGGACAAAGGGATCAAGCAAGGCTTTTAAAGAATGGAGAAGGAATAGGCCTAATTGAAAGCAGACATCCTGACTCCAAAATAGACAGCCTTTAGTTATATAATTCTATGTTCACCCAGTTTCAGACCACTTAGACCTATGGACCTGGGAGTCTATACGCAGCAGCATATTTCTCTCTTTATCTTGTGAGAATAAGGATCTTGGAAGCCCAGAGGGCCAGGCAACAGGCAGTGGCCAGCACTCAGTGAGAGCCCAGGCCAAAGGCTCTGAAGTCCCTAAAACTGTGTCTTGACAGTTCCAAAGGACTTAGGATGAAAAATGCTATCCACCTCCTGAAAAAGAATTGATGGAGTCTGAACATAGATTGAAGAAAAATGCTATCCACCTCCTGAAAAAGAATTGATGGAGTCTGAACGTAGATTGAAGTATACTTATTTTTTTACTTTATTTTTCTTGGGCTTTTTTTTTTTGGTCTGTTTGCTTTCACAACATGACTAATAATGGAAATATGTTTTGCATGACTGTACATGTATAACCTATATAAAATTGCTGGCTTTCTCAATTGGGGTGGAGGAGGAATAGAGGGAAAGAATTTAGAACTCAAAATTTTTTTTTAATTTTTAAATCTTTAAATCTCTGTCAAGATGCCAGAATCAAATCCATTAATGAACTTCTATGAGGAAAGTCCCTCAGAAAGAGAAAGGGCATAAAAGCTCACAGTTCCAAAATTATAGATTGCTTTGGCTACATCTGTTCCTCATTACCATAATACTTTAAATTTGTGCCCTTTCTTCTTGTAGTATATTTGGAGATTATTCCCTAAAGTTATGGTAGAATATTATACAATTCTCATTCTTGCTTGGCCTTTAAGAGTTAATTGAGATAGCTTGCTGATTTGTTAATGAGAAGCACATTGGTGGTAGTTCAGGATAGCCACCTTTCTGGGGACCCAACTTACTAGAATGGTTTGGGGGAGGGGGGGAGGAAGAAAGGCAGAGGAACAGATAAGGACAGAGAAAGAGAGAGAGAGAGTCAAATAAAACACTTTTACATGTTTCTACAACTGCATCACTCAAATGGGTGGGGTAATTAACTAATGGCACAATGCCATCTTAAATAAACTAGCAAAGGCCAACAAAGTGCTGGAATTTACCACGGTTTGGGTAAATTTGACTGTTCCAGAATTGGAAGAGATACTTCAACAAGACTAAACCAAAAGAGTTGTACTGCCACTGTCATTGATGTTATAAGACCTTTTGAAAAATAGATATTCTACCTTTTAATGGGCCAGAGTAGGCAAAATTGAAAAATATCAAAGTGTTTCAGCATGGGGTTTAGAAAAACTCCCATTGGGGGCGGCTAGGTGGCGCAGTGAATAGAGCACCGGCCCTGGAGTCAGGAGTACCTGAGTTCAAATCCGGCCTCAGACACTTAACACACACACAAAAAAACTAGCCGTGTGACCTTGAGCAAGTCACTTAACCCCAACTGCCCTCCAAAAAGCCAAAAAAAAAAAAAAAACTCCCTTAATGTGTAGTAATGTAATGATAGTGGAGACTTTGAGAGGCTAAGATCTGACTAATGAGGCAGTATTATCAAAACTGAAAATCAGTCCCAGGTATGCAAATTTCATGAGGAAATTAATGGTTCATGATATGAATATATGTGTATGTATGTGTATACACATGTGTGTATGTGTATCATGAGCATTATCACCGGGATGAGATAGTTTACTAAATGAATATA
Organism: Pseudocheirus occidentalis; assembly: GCA_028646575.1. Classification (NCBI taxonomy): domain Eukaryota; kingdom Metazoa; phylum Chordata; class Mammalia; order Diprotodontia; family Pseudocheiridae; genus Pseudocheirus; species Pseudocheirus occidentalis. The sequence continues at coordinate 6,274 of JAQQSW010010665.1, read as the reverse complement.
GACTAGAGATATATCCCTTTTGTTATTTAGCAGGGCATAAATTATCTTATCTTTATTAAATTCAAGAAACAGATGGTAGTATATAAATTATTTTATTTTGCTTTATTTTTTAATTATATATATTGTTTAACTGTAGACATGGATTTTAAATTTGTATTATAATGTAATCATTATTACCCAGTATATACATATTCAGAAAGAAAACTTTGAAATGAACCATTATGTAATTGTAATACCTGTATATTTATATATCTTTAAACATTAATTAAATACAGGAAAAGTTTAGATGTTAGGGAAATTGCTCAGCTGCTCAGTTGCACTGGGCTGTTCTGAAGCTGGACTGGCTGATCTGTCAGGCCACTTCAATAGTAAACCAGACTTCTCATCTGCCAGGTTAGTGCAATAATACCTTTTTTTAAAAAAGTGGAGGGGTGGCTAAGTGGTGCAGTAAATAGAGCACCGGCCCTGGAGTCAGGAGGACCTGAACTCAAATCCAGCCTCAGACATTTAAGACTTACTAGCCTGTGACCTTGGGCAAGTTGCTTAATCCCAATTGTGCTGCCTTCCCCCCTCCAAAAAGTTTAAAAAAAAAAAAAAGAGTAGAGACAGTTTAGTCTAAGATTTTCCTAATCTCTAATTTTACTTCATCCATTCAGTAGTAACTAAGGCCCCAAAATAGTGAAGCAACTATTTTGCCAAAGTGGCAAAGTGAATAGCTATTTTGAGGGGTTTATGGTTCCAGAAATCTAATAGTAATTGTATCTGGCCATGTCTTGATACTTGCCAAAGATTCTACTCATCAACAGGAAACTCCAAAACCATAGTTCCTACATGATTGTAAGACCCCAAGGACAGACACTGAAGGATAGCTCACTTAAGGTTTCTTTGGCTAAAGATTTTCCCAGACCCCATACAATTGTATATTTTTTTTTCCAGAGCACATAATTATTCTTTTTTATTAATCAAAAGCTAATGTCATCAGACAGACAGGTGGACAGCCGGGGAAAGCCACGGTCAGACGGACAGAGGTCAGTCCTGCTGTGCGGGTCCGAACGGGTAATACTGCGGTAACTCATGGATGATTTTGAGTGCATCACTGTAGAGCCAGAGATCAAAGCTGCCGTTGTGGTCCCTGAACAGTACATAAGATGTGCAGGAGATGGTGGCCTTGGCTGTCATTCTGCCCACGACCTCCAGGATCCCCGAAATCTCCTCCTGGAGCGGCTCCGTCAGCTCCACCATGACCTGCTGGCCTTCTCCATCCAACAGGACCAAGGACTTACCGCTTGGGTGGATCTTCTCTAGTCGCCCCACGAAGCACACGGGCCGGTCGATGTAGTTCGCCACATGCGCTGCTCCGATCCGCGTCCGCGGCAGGTTCAGCACCTCCGCCATGGCAGGAAAGGGCCTCCATACAATTGTATATTACCAACAAAACCAGGCAGGGATAGATAGAAAGAGAAATTCCATTCCAAATAATTACATAATAAAGAAATCTTTGATAGCCTACCTACTAAGTCACATATACATAGGAATTATATGAATGCCACTACAAAATGTTTTTTACAGAAATAAAGACAAACCTAAATAACTGTCCTCTCTGTAGGACTGTGTAACCCAATCAGCACGGCACACCTGAAAGCTGCTGCTGCTGCTGTGAATAATTTTAAGGGTCTAATCACAAGGTATAATGAACATTCTATTCAAAATTAAACCTTATTCAAGAAACTAAAGCACTTACAATAAACAAAACATATCATTCGGTATATATGTAACATGGCACACAGTATATATCATTGCATTCAGTATATCTTGTAGCATTCCCTGAAATACTTGTTTATATAACCGGGAAGTCCCAGGCCAGGGTCTTACCTAGCACAATACATCCTTAAGGGGTAGTAAAAAACACAAACAATTCCCACCCCTCAGTCATAGTAGTTTACAATCCCCTCAATCAATACGGAGTGTCCAAGTAAAGTACTCTTAGGAGTATGTCCTTCTCTTCATGCTGCTGTTGTAGGCTCCCACCCGGCTCCTGCCTTGCTGCAAAGTTTTCATCTTGACTCAAGACGAACTCCAAGCTTTGTAACTGCAGGTGTGTGGGCCAACTGCTTCTGACTGTGGCCTGGGTTCACAAGCAGGCAGCTCTTTGCTCCTGTTTCTTGTCTCAGATCATGGGGGAAGAGACTACTCCACTACAACCTCTCCCATCCTGAGAGCAGGCTCCAGGGGCTCCTGCCTACAGCTTCTTTCTCTGAGAAAACAAAGCTTGACAGGACACAAGCACCATCATCTTAATTCACTTTCAAAGCCGGGAGGCTCCCTGATAACAGCTCTTAAAAGCTAAACCTCTCTCTCACCAGCAGGTATCTGCCCTACAACTCAATTCACTTTCACAACCAGAAGACTTCCTTTAGCCACTCTGCTGCTGCTGCTGCTGCTGCTGCTGCTGCCACAGCCACTAGTCTTCTCAATGCTTAATGCTCAATGCTCATCTTCCTCTGAGTCCACATCCATAGCTGGGGCCCCTTAGCAACACTTCTTCCAAGATGTCAAGAGTTCAGGTGAAGTATTCTTCTTAAGAATGAACCCCAAGGCATAGTGAGCCCCCTTCCAGTTTATATGCAGTTTTACTCAACATTTGATTGGCTCAACACATGTGCATAGCCAAAACTCTGTTTAGCACTTGACAGGTTTAGTGCCCAAAGGTATGAAAACCCTTCTGCCTCAGCATCTATAGCCCAAAGACATAAAAGTCCAGCCTCAGCACCTAATGTGCTACAGCTGTGGATTACCAGGGATTAATCCTTCAGATGTTTACAATTTAACCTGAGGCTAGGAAACTGAACTACAAAAGAAAAACAGAAAAAAAAAACAAAAATCCCACTTTGCTTGCTATTACAGACTGGAAACAGGCTCCTAAACAGGGATAGGATTTAACTCTTTGGTCCTGGAAGAGTCTTCCCAGGAAGGTAAAGAGAGCACCAAAGCCAGCATTCCCTGGGTATTATTGAGTGCACTGCATAAATTAGAGTCAGATTGAAAGTAAAATGAGCCAGTGCATTCAACAACAAGAGACGTAGTGGGCTTTCAGGATCCATGCAATGAATGCTGAGAAACAGGCAGGTAGAGCTAAGCGAATGGAGTAATAGGAGGCAGTGGAGCTGAGCTCCAGTACACAAACTCATCCAAAAAGATCTAGAAAATACACCAGTTCAAATCCTGCTAAGGAAATTCCAAAAAAAAAAAAAAAACAACACAGCGTGTTATTTGCTCAACACAGTTCAATGTACAGAGACAGATAGGGAGATGTACAGAGACAGATAGGGAGATCTACAGACACTAGGGAAAGAGTCTGACCAGGAGCATACTGCATGAAATATTCCAGTACCCAGAGAGAGAGCCTGCGAACCAGGATGAAAGGAAATCCCAGACACACAACAGGGCAGCCCCAAACTCATACCAGGTCACCACAATAAGGATACGTGAGAATGGACAACTTTGTTGCCCATACACAATTCTTAGTCATAGAACTAGACTGGGAAAGGGACCTGGAAAGGGAGTGGCATTCCATTCCCAGGTGGAGAGGTTCTGGACAGTGTATGGAGAAAAGAGGAAGTTCAGAAACCAGGAATAGCAGTGGTCTGGCCTAGACACTAGGGCCTTAGCAGGGTATCAATTCCAGCATCTAGGCCACTCTTCAGAGCAATAATCAAGGCAAGAATTCCAAAACAAAGGGGAGCCAGAGTTTTGACATTATAAATCAGCAAGAGTTTTCCAGGTATTTGATATGGGCTGACTCTAGCCATAGTCTACTCTATCATAGACCCAAACCCAAGTCAGGAACTTGCAGAACCTAAATGAAAGGGGTAGCAATCAGACTTTGCCCTAGAGTCTAGAGCCTAGACTAAATCATTTTGGGAACACTGAAATCTTGCAGGTTCCTAGTCTGTCCCTGAATTCCTTCAATAACACAGCACTCAATACCCCAAGAAGGAAGTAACAAACCTATTAGCCTATTTCCAGAAGTGTGGCAGAGTCAAGTCCTAACATTAAGTTCAAAATCAGGAAGTAGGGCAAACAAAAAGGGGTTACACCATAATGAATAGTTATGCTGAGAAGGTATGCCCAAGAAACAAAGGTAGAAGAGAATAACTCCAAAACAGCTATAAGCAATGCCTCAGAGCTTGGGCATGAACTCAACTAGAATTCCTGGAAAAAATGAAGCAAGTGTTTTTAAAAGTATTTGAAAATGTTTTTACAAATAGAATGAGAATGCTTAAGGGAAAAAAATGGAAAAGAAAATGAGAGCTATGGAAGAAAGAATTAGAACTGAGAGCTAAGCACAAGAGGTACAAAACCTTGTGCAAGCTACAAGCTCCCTGAAAACGGAAATAGACCAAATAGAAGCCAATGACTCTATGAGGCAATAAGAAATATTAAGATAATGAGAAGAAAATGTAAGATATCTCAGAGCAAAAACAACTGACCTGGAAAACAGACTGAGGCGGGAAAACATAAGAATCATTAGATACTTTGAATGTCATGACTACAAAAAGAGCCTAGATATTGTTATTCCATGAAATCTTAAAAAAAAAAAAAACTGCCCATATCTCTTAGAACCAGAAGGTTAAACAGAAAAAGAAAGAGTCCACCTGAAAGAAACTCAAAAATAAAGACTCCCAAGAATATCATAACCCAAATCTAGAATTTCTGGTTCAAAGAAAAATTACTGGAAGTTGCCAGAAATAAGTCAAACACCAAGGAGATATAGTCAATATCACACACAATTTAGTGGACATTACTATAAAGGAGTAGAGTTTGTAATATATTCTAGAAGACAAAGGCTTGCAGTCAAGAATAACTTAACCTAGAAAAACTGATTATAATGCTACAAAAGATAAAATGGAGCTTTAATGAAACAGAAAGCTTCCAAGGATTCTTTTTTTTTTTGCTTTTTGGAGGGGGGAAGGCAGGGCAATTGGGGTTAAATGATTTGTCCAAGGTCACATGGCTAATAAGTGTTAAATGTCTGAGGCTGGATTTAAATTCAGGTCCTCCTGACTCCAGGACTGGTGCTCTAGTCATTCTGCCACCTAGCCACCCAGCTTCCAAAGATTTTTGATGAAAAGAGGAAAGCTATGAAAAAACTTTGAAGTTCAAATACAGGAGTGAAGAGAAACATAAAAAGGTAAACATGAATGAGCAATGAAGAACTAAACAAGGATAAATCACTTAGATCCAAATAATGATGAGGTGTAGGCTCTGGGACTCCTCCACCCCCCCCTTTTGAGCTCTCCTTGAATCTTTGAGGTACATACTCTGGGAAACTTCTTGAAGTCTGATTGAATCTTCAGGAGGCATTTGCAGAGGCCATAAGTATTTCATTGTGGCTGGGCCCAAACCTCTGTTACTAGCCTGGCTCTCCATTGCTCATCTACTTCCCACCCTTGAGCCTATTAAAATATCAATTCACCCTTGCATTGACCTCATTAACTCCTCCTGAAAACCCTCCCCAAACTCCTCCTCTAGACCACCCCTAGATTCCTCTGTATATAAGAATCCCATCTTCCCTCCATGTGAGTGAGAGCGCCTTAGAATAGCTTAGCAGAGACTTCCTCTGTGAGAGTGCCATAGAATGACCTCGTATAGACTGGCTCCTTAAGAGTCTACCCGTATCTTTCAATAAACTTTACTTTTTCTTTGGCTGAGAGGACTAGAGTGGAATTCTTTCAGCAGGACCTGGCATGTTGGTATTTTGGGGTCTCAGAGAGCCCTAACCCTCTTTGAGTACCTCTTCAATATGGAGAGATTATACATGTGTTCCCTCTAAATCCTATCATTATCAGGGTTCATTAGAACCCTGATTAGATAAGGCCTGTGACTAATAGCTCTGCTACATCTTGATGATCTTAAGAAAAGAATGGTAAGCGAGGGAAAGAAGAAAACACTGGGAGAATGTTGAGAGTTAGGTTTAGGGGTGCTCAGGACCCCAAAATACCAACATGCCAGGTCCTGCCAGAATGAATTTGACTCAAACCTTCTCTCAACCAATGAAAAGCAAAGTTTATTAGACTCACCGTTTAGAGTAGATTTTTTTTGTAATAAATTTTATTTGTTTTCTTGTTTACATTATTCACTTTCATGAGATTTTTGAATTACAAATTTTCTCCCCGTTTTCCCCCTACCCCAACCCCAAAACAGCTATCCCACTGTAGAGCCCCTCCCCTGGTCTGCTTTCTAACTTTCTGGTAGGGCAGGGAGGGTCTCCCTA
>JAQQSW010010664.1:0-12941 GCA_028646575.1 Pseudocheirus occidentalis | reverse complement strand
TTTCTTCATGTTTCTCCTTGAGAGGGGGAATTGTGTCTTTTTGTTTTGTTTTGGGGGTTTTTTTAGGGGCAAAGCAAAGCAATTGGGGTTAAGTGATTTGACCAAGGTCACACAGCTAGTTAAGTGTCAAGTGTCTGAGACCGAATTTGAACTCAGGTCCTTTTGACTTCAGGGCCAGAACTCTAGAACTGTGTCTTTTAGATGCCCCAAGAAACACACACGATGCTATGGGCACTTGACAAATGTTTACATTATAGATTCCTAAACACTTGTGTATACACACATGTACACATATATTTATACAATACACACACAAACACACACCAAACACCTCAAGTAGTGCTAAATTCACTGGGTTTTTCCTGAGGTCTTTTGTGCCAAAGCATTCTTGGTCTTGCCAGAATGTGAAAAAGGGATTTCAGCTTGGGATCCACAGAATGATTTAGGGATATTTCTGTCCAGATGGTTTCTGTCTTACACTTGCCAATTATTTCACAGAATCATAGAATTTGTCTTTATGAAGAAAACAAGATAAAGACAAACCCCAGGTTTAGTTTTTTTTGAACTGGATACAGACTATGAGGCCTTTGTTGGAGTCAGTGCATCTAATTAACTCTTGCTGCCAGAATTTCTTTTGCTTGACATGTTCACATACAAAAGACAAACCAAGAGAAGTTTCCAGCTTCCACCCACCCACTGTCCCTGACACACTGATGAAGAATGATGATTCATAAGCTAGTTTAACATCCATGCTGACAGGTCTTTGGGCCAGATGAAGGGAGAAGTTGGCAAGGTCTGGCCTGGATGCATCGAGGAGAGGTGGAATTTTTTTTAAGTCAGAAAAAACCCTTCAAGTCGTCAGGTACATGCCATGGCAATGCAGACATTTTAGCATTGGATTCCTTCTGTGCACTGGGGAGAGGGCTTGGCAAGGAGTGAGGTGGAACTCTGAGCAGCAAGTGTCAAGAATCCAGGACATTCATGGGGCCCTGAAACAGACTGCCTATGATGCTGTCATGCCCAGCCTAGAACCTAATGTAAATGTATGAATTTATTTTCCTTCATTTTACTGAATAAATTATATTGTGTAATAGCAGTGAGCTTTAGTGGTTAGACTTTTCAGGGTGATTACTGTTCTTCTTGGGTGGTGAAAAAGTCACTTGGCCTTTGGCCTTCTTTCTGCCTTACAACACCTTGAAGGGAGTGCTATAATTGCCCAGAAATGCACCACTTATCGTTTGTTACTGTCTAAGGACTGTCTCCCAGGGCCAAGTATGTACAGCTCCCTCAGTATTTTCATTACATGCCCTAATTCTCAGGGTTCCATTCGTCATCTGTTTGGCATGGTGTGGGGCTACAGATTCATGGGCTTGCTTCATTACTGGAGCTCTGAATGAAATGGGCTCTGGGAATGTGTCTGTCCCATCACATTACCCTCTAGGTGCATTTCCGCCTTCTCACCAATGAAAGCAGCTTGGACCAGATCTCCATCTGATGTGACTTCAACATATGGCCTATTGTAAATAAAACGATGCTACTGCGTGTACTCTAAAGTACTCTTCCTTTTCCCTAATTGCAGGCATGGGTTTGCCTTTAGCAATCTCCTGCCAGGTTCTCCTTTTGACAAATAGCATATATTTAGGAGACAGCTGGGCTTTCTAATCCTATGGAATCAGAGAAAAAGTCCTGTGTCTTTAATTTCACCAGATTTAGACCTAAAAGGAACTTTAGAGACTCATCTAACTGCCTCATCTTATATATGAGAAAATAAAAATCCACAGAAGCTGGGTGTCTTTACACAGATAGAGCAGAGCTGTGACAGATACACCAAGTCCATAGATTCCAGGTTCAGCATTCTTTCCACTACACTATGCTATCAGCCCTTGCTGAATACTTAAATGTTCTTTTATGTTTTATGTACTGTTCTTCCTTTGGGTACATACAAGCAGGCCCAGACATGCACTCAGAGAAACTGAGTAAGTTATCATTTGTCCTCTACTCTCTCCTTCTGATCAAAGTGTGCATTTTTGGGGCAGGGTAGGAATTCTTGTCCATTGATATGGACTTTGTTTGATCAGTGGCAATGAGGATTCTAAAGTGATACCACATCAATGATAAAGTTCACACTTGAACTAGTCCTTAGGATTGTCCTTTAAAAGGTGACAAGACACCTAGCACCCAACACTCCATATTACTGTGCCCATGAGCATCCCTGAACCCTTAACAAAGCCATGTGTACTTTGGGGCTGTACAAGAAAGAGATATATAAGAAGAGATGAACCCTTGATGAGACAGACACAGAGACCAAGAAGGAGAAAGAAAAAAATGCAAAACCTTTACAAAAGAAGGTAGGAAAGATGATTGAAGTTCCCATTCTCACTTGGGCTTTGAAAGAGACATATCAGCTGAGATCTGAAAAAAAAAAGTCCCTATGTCACACTACCTTCCTCATTCCCCAATCAGCCCAGTAGGAAACCATAAAGAACCAATAGTGACTTGGACCTGTTTATGCATGAGTGCTATAAATCATGGAATACCACATCTCCAAAGAATTACAGTTAAAGATCACTGAACCTGCACGTGTCATTAGAATTCATGGAATGTTAAGAGATACGGAGAAAGATTCTTGGTACAATGGGTGAATCCCCATGATAAATGTTGATAGACAAGATTCTGATGACATGGTTAGGTATAGATTGGTGGCAATTTCATAACTAGGAGAAATATCCACATCGATAAGATCATAAAGTCATTCGAGTATCAAAGTACAAAATGATCTGTTCTCAAGCATTTTGGTTTCAGGACCCCTTTGATTGAGGATCCCAAAGTCCTTTTGTTTATGTGGGTTATATCTATCCATATTTATCATATTAGATATTAAAATTTAATTTAAAAATTTAATTATTTAAAATATTTATTTTAAATTAAAATTAAATTAAATTAAATTTATGTTATTTATTATATTTAAAATTATTTATATTTATACATTAAATTTAAATTATTTAAAATATTTAATTCATATTAAAATAACAATAAGCTCATTACTTGTTAACATAGACAATGTTTTATGACCAATAATTAGTTTTCAAGACAAAAATCAGCAAGAAAAAATGGTAGTGTTTTACACATATTTTGCAAATCTCTTTAATGTATTTAATGTTTTAATAGAAGATAGGATAGCATTTATTAAGTGCCTGGGGTGTATGGGATATTGAGGGAGAACTAGCACCTCTGGTTTGAGGGCTTGTCAAGCCCTTTTCAGGGCTGCTCATCCACCTTTAGTGTCCACCTGTGGCTACAAGAAGCTCCGTACATGCAACAGCCATGCCCTGGTAAACTCTCTTGGCAGAAGGGCCAAACCAGGTTGAGGGTAACTGACAGGTCTCAAGTCTGTAGGTAAGTTAGTATCTACCCAAAGCACGTGAAGACTTCCCCTAGGAATGAGAACAATTTGTAGGAACAGCCAGGAAGGTGGCTGAAGCAGGCCCTGTGGAGCAATTACAGTTTGGTCAGATATCAAAGATGCCAAGGTCATCCACTGCATCCCAGGCCACCGACTGTTGTCTTGACTTTTGTCTTATCACTGGCCTTCAATGACTCTAAAAGAAACAGTGTTTCTTCAACCAAACCACTGGGTGCAACTCTGCCTCTCAGTTCACATGCAAGTCAAGACATCACCCTATGATGGATTTAAGTGACCCTCCCTGCAAGAAGTCTATCTCATGAAAAAACTTCCCCTCCAATGGAGAAAAGGCAATGTTTCTGCAACTTAGACTCTTAGGGAGTGGGTTAGGGCACTGAGGAGTTAAATGATTTATTGGGGTCACACAGTACATATGTCAGGGGTGGGACTTGAACCCAGGTCATCCTGCCTCCAGGACTAGTTCTCTATTCACTATCCCATGCTGACTTTCAAGCAATTTCTAAGATAAAGGAAATTTTAAGAGCAATAAAACTGTTTTCATGACTCATAATGAATGAATGTAATAGTAGGGAGGTAGCTCTGCAACTAAGTGGTACATTGAATGAGTGACAGCCCTGGAGTCAAGAAGACTAATTTTCCTGGGTTCAAATCTGGTCTCAGACAGTAGCTGTGCGACCTTGGGCAAGTCACTTAACCTTGCTTGCCTCGGTTTCCTCATCTGTAAAATAAGCTGGAGAAGGAAATGGCAAACCACTCCGGTATCTTTGCCAAGAAAACCCTAAATGGGGTCACAAAGAATTAGATGGGACTGAAAAAAGAATGAACAACAATAACAAAAGTCGGCAGGCGCTCCGTTTTCAGCACGGGCTACGTCTAAAAGTTCCTGCTCTTTTCCGGTCACGCAGGACCCTGCGGGCTGGGGACACTGAAGAGAAGCAAGCGGACTGCGCGGCTTAGTTTAAAGGGCTGAGAGTAAGTAGTCCGCTCTCCGAAGCAACAACCAGTCGGACTCCGGTGAAACAAGCAGGTGCCGGCCCCCCCTTTCTCCTCACGGACGAGGCCAGGCTTAGACGGACTTCGTTTCCTCCACACGTTTGTGGAACACCCCGGAGCCCGGTTATTCTCCTAGAAAACAAAAACAGAATCCTCAGGGAGAGACGCGTGGGAAGAGCGGCCTAAGAACCGGGTAGGAAGGGCTATTGGCTCCTATTGACTTATCGGCAAAACAGATCTTTGTTCCACCTACAAAGCCCCTCTGTGTCTGGGGTGCGGCGGAAGGAAGCGGGTCAGCTGGTCCAGAAAATCGAGCCAGAACAGTGGCCGTCTCTTCTCCAGACTCCTATTGCTCTGTCCAGGTTCTCAGTGGTCAAGGTGGGCCCATTTCATCATTCTCTTCAGACCCTCTGAGGAAACTCAGTGTGGCTGTGCAGGAGCTACCCAGGAAGCCTGAAGTATTGATAAACTCTACAAACATTTCCTTTGGCATTTTCCTCAGGCCCGAGCCAACAAAACCTAGATTCTCCAAGTCTCCTCATGGTCTTCTGGCAGAGAGAAGAGGAAGGGGGGATGTTCTCACAAGTGCAAACATTTCTCCCTACTGAGCCAAATTCAACGATCTGGCAAGGCAGAAAAGTCTCACTTTTGTTATAAATTGTTAAAAGGGAGTTTCCATGCATTCTAAAAGAGCAATGATGGCTTTAAAGGTACTTTGTATTTTTTTTAAAAAACGTGGTGATGTACTCAGAGTGTGACATAGTAGCCTTTCTGCCATAAGGTTACAAGTTGGAGCAGACTTGTCTTTCCAAACTCAGGGCAGCCAAAGGGCATCTCACTAAGAATCCTAAATAGCACCCCCCCTCCCCCGAAAACCATAATTATTGATTCTCTTCCTGCAAGTTTTTGATTATTAAACTCCCCCACTTCCTACTCCCTCCCCTATGACTGGTTGAGGGTTTTTCACTGTTGTTCAGTCAAATGACTATCAGGATCAATTTGGAGGTAACATGCCTAGCCTTCAAAAGGACAGGAACAATAGGGCAACTAGGTGCCTTAGTGGATAGAATGGATAGGCCCTGGAATCAAGAAGACCTGCATTCAAATGCGGATTCAGACACTTAGTAACTGTGTAACCCTGAGCAAGTCGCTTAACCCTGATTGTTTAAAAAAAAAAAAAAAGACAAGAAACCCCCATCCAGCCTCTGCCAGATAGGCTGAAAATGCCACTATACAGCTGGTGTCTGCATGTCCAGAGCATAGCCATCCCAAGACTGGTAGGAAAACTGAAGCTTTGTGGGAAGCATCCGTCACTAGCAGGGGTGATCTCTGTACTGTTCTAGCTTATCTCTAATTTATCCTGTCTATATCTGTCTGTATCTACATAGTGGTTTGCACCCTGTCTCTCCCAGGACTGTGAGCTCCTTAAGAGCCAAGGACTGTTTCTCTGCCTTTCTTTACCTCTCCAGTGCTTAGCTCCATGACTGGAGCATAGTAAGTGTTTGAATGCTTCTTCACTGACTGACTGCACCCTGTACATGTGGCCCCTACTGTGCCATTCTGGTGGTGAAAAGGCTTGACCACAGATGACCTGGTGAACGCTATTGTTCAGATCACTATCAAATACCACCGACCCCCAGCTTTCTGCTTCTGATTGATTCAGTTCAATCCACTCCAGTTCTGGGTCCAGTGCTTCTTTCAAAAGAGACTTTCAGATCCTACCTTCTTGCCAAGGCCTCCATGCCTGAGAGTCACCTAAATTATCACCTGTCCCCTGATTTTGTTGTTATTCAGTTGTTTCAGTCTTGTCCAATTCTTCATGACCCCATTTGGAGTTTTCTTGGCAAAGACACTGGAATGGTTTGTCATTTCCTTGCCCAGCTCATTTTACAGATAAGGACACTGAGGCAAATCGGTTAAGTGACTTGCCCAGGGTCATACAGTTAGTAAGTGAGGCCAAATTTGAACTCAGGAAGATGAGTCTTCCTGACTCCAAGCCTAGAACTCTACCCATTATATCACCTAGCTTGCATGTCCTTTGATTACTAATATTTTAGAACTGAAGAGACTGAGTTCTAAATTACTATTGGGGGCTTCTTTCAGAGATTAGGTGGATAAGGGAGGATGTAGGAAGAAAGAAAGTTCTTACCACACACAGTTGTGGGACTGGCCCAGGTCAGATGGTCAGACATCAACTGTAGTAAAAGGACCCCTTTACAGAGATTCAAAATATGGGTTGAAATCCCTAGTTCTGCAGCTCCTCCACTGACCAGCTCTATGGCCTTAATTCTTATGTCCCTTGACCTTTTTTAGCCTCCATTCCCACATTAGAACATAGAGATGACACTTCCAGCACCTGGTTTGAGGATCATGTGAGATCATCTGTGCTGAAGTATTTGCAAAGCACCAAGGTGGTGCCTTCAATGGACGGTTTCTTGATGGAATCTGACCTGATTTCACCTCTAATTATGGGGGTGAGGATGCACATAAGCATTAGTATTGACTTTTCCTGTATTGATAAAATCTTAGATTTTTCCTGTTTCTTTGATATTTTCCCTTCCTTTAGGTAACTTTGTATAGTTGACTGTATATTGAATTTGGAGCAGCACTCTCATTATTGTGTTGTCTCCAGCATGGATCTCCTCTGTATATGCTTACTCCAATCCTGTTGCTCTTCCTATATTTTTTGAGTGCCATCAGTACCTCCCCCATGAGGACATCCAAGACCAAAGTCTTAGGGTTCAAATGTAGGGGCCCCATTGTCCTTGCTAGGGAAAAACTTGCCATAATGACTTTTATAAATCTCTTCAATTGTTTTTTTTCCCTCCTGTTTTGTTTTGTTTTTCATAGGGGCAATTGGGGTTAAGTGACTTGCCCAAGGTCAGTGTTAACTGTCTGAGGACGGATTTGAACTCAGGTCCTCCTGACTCCAGGGCCAGTGCTCTATTCACCGCCCAACCTGGCTGCCCCCTTTCTCCTGTTTTTCATCCTTCAGTCTCCATTCTTGGGATAACCTTGTTTATTTAGATGTCTTGCCAAGTTCTCTTTAAACTAATTTTACCCACCACTGCTTCTATCTGCTTTGTAAGAACATATAGTTCATGATCATCCACTATTCTTCTTCATAAGATTTTATAAACATTTATTTCTAACCCAAAGTTGTCAGTAGTAGCCAACTGTCTTTGTCTGGCAAATAGCTCATATGCTTGCTGACCAACATCCTTTCTGGGCTCTTTTGGTCCTTATTTTGGCAATTAATTTGCATAAGTTAAACTCCTGTATAACATTATTCTAATCAGTGTCAATGTTTCTGATATGTTTCCCATTGTTGATTGTCAAATATCTGTTTAAATAGTTCAATTGCACACTGAAGCCATAGAGGCAAAGTTAGCTCTTAACTTCATGTTATACTGTAGTAGGTAACAGAAATGGGGCTCAGACTCAGGGCCTCGGTTACCAAATTATTTCAGCTCTTCCCTTCTGTCTCCCCAATTAAAGTGAAGTATATCAAGGTCAGCGCAAGAGAGAGACAAGACTAGCGAATGGTTAGAGGTGAAAAGGAGTTCATGCTTCATGTAGAAGATCTGTGCTTTGAAGGAAGCTAAGAGATTCTGCAAGGAATAAATTCCAGTCATAGACACCTGGGTAAAGGCATGGAGGTGGCAGGTGTGCACAAGAAATGGCCACCAGGCTCGTTTGACTTGAATGGAAAGTACATGAAGGAGAGTAATGGGAAATGAGACAGGAAAAGTAGGTAGGAAGTATATTGTGGTGAGTTTTGAAAATCAGGATGAAAGTTTTGTATTTTCTTCCAACAGAAATAGGGAGCCATCAAAGATTTTTCAGGAGGAGAATGTATTTTAGGGAAATCAATTTGGCAGCTGTGTAGATGATGGATTAAAGAGGGAAGAGAAAGGAAGCAAGGAGACCAATTGCAAGGCTATTGTAATATTAGGCAGTAGTCCATTGACAAACATGGCAGAAGCCATGTGAATGGAAAGAAGCATGTGGACGTGAGAGATGTTATGCAGGTAGATGGCGAGATCTGGCAACTCATTGGATATGAGACGTAGAGAAAGAGTCAGGTATGACCTGATGATTGTGAATCTGGGTGACAAGTTCCCCAGTAGAAATAAGGAATTTTGGAGGATGGGTGGGTTTGAGGGAAAATATGATGAAATCTATTTTGAATGTGTTGAGTTTGAAATATCTACGGGACATCCAAGCTATCTAGAAGGCAGTTAATAGTCTGGGACTAGAGCTCAGGAGCAAGAGGAGGGCTGGATATATAGAATCATCTGAATGGTGATGATGATGCAGCCCATAGAGACTTAGGGTTTTGCATCACCACAGTAAAGAATGCAGAGAAAGAAAAAAAAGACAGAACCTTGGAGGGTGCCCAGAATCAGTGGGCGGGGGAAGAGTAATTTAGATGCAGCAAAGAGAACTGTCATAAAGACAGGAAATAAATGACACATAATAAATCACTACTTCTTTGGATAGAGACATGTAAACAGTGGGGTTCCCCAGGGATCAGAGCTAGGATTGGTCATATCTCTGTAAATTATCTGGATGAGGTAGTGCATGGTAGAGTCTCCAAGTTTTAGATGATACTGAGTTTGTGGGTAGTGAAATGCCAAGATAATAAACATGAATCCTACTCAGCTACCTTGAAATGTGGTCCTTCCAAGAAAGATATTTCATAGCTATGGGTAGAAAGGTGGCAGGCAGGTGGCAGTGTCAACAAATACAACCAGGCTAAAGCAGATAGAATGATTCTATGTGAAAGGACATTGGGGGAGCAAATGAGTTGCAGTGGGATTGAAAGATAAGACTTTTTAGAGTTTTCATTTGTTTTTAATTCACCTAGGTATCTGTTAATATGCAAGAAAGGGACATGGAAATGGATATAGTGTGTTTATTCCCTGAAGATTTCAGCTTCCTATATGATACAGCTATTAAGGCCAACAAAATATTGGGCATCTTCTAGAAAGGTACCGGAATCCAAACCAAAAGATTATCCTTTTCTGATATGATAGAAAAGCACTTCATTTGAGGTCAAGAGACATGAGCTCAATTTCCATCTTTCTCAATTATTAGCTAGGCAAATGAGAACATTCCTTAAAAGCTTTAACCCTCAGTTTCTTCATTTGTTTAAAAAAATTTTTATGTCATACAAAGATCATTTGAAAAAATTATGGGCATTTAACCCAAATAAGAGAAGACTGAGAGGGAAGCATGATGGTTGCTTTCAAGCATTGGAATGGATATAGTGTGGAAAAGGGATCCTATTTGCATTGCTTAGCTCCAGAAGGCAGAAGTTTCAGAAAAACCTATGTCAGCTTGTGGTGAGGAAACACTTCCTCACAACTAGAGTTGTTCCAAAGTAGTGTGGGTTGCCATGTACAAAAATATTTATAGCAGCTCTTTTTGTGGTGGCAAAGAATTAAAAATTGAGGGAATGCCCATCAGTTGGGGAATGGCTGAAGAAGCTGTTGTATATGAATGTGATGGAATACTATTGATCCATAAGAAATGATGAGCAGGCAGATTTCAGAAAAACCCAGAAAGACTTATATGAACTAATGCTGAGTGAAGTGAGCATAACCAGGCAATCATTGTGCACAGTAACAGCAATACTTCAATTATCAAGTTGCTGACTTCACTTTTCTCAGCAATGCAATGATACAATTCCAAAAGACTCATGATGGAAAATGCCATCCGCACCCAGAGAAAGAATTATGGAGTCTGAATGTGGATCAAAGCATGTGATTTTTACTTTTTTGGTTTTTGAATTTTCTTTCTCAAGGTTTTTTCCATTTTGTTTTAATTCTTCCACAACATGACTAATATGGAAATATATTTAATATGATTGCACATATATAGCCTATGTCAGATTGCCTGCTATCTTGGGGAAGGGGGTGAGGAGGAGGGGGAAAAAAGAACTCACAATCTTATAAAAGTGAATGCTAAAAATAAATATTAAATTGATTACTTTTAAAAAGTAGAGTGGGTTGCCTTGGGATATGGTGAATTCCCAAATCTGTAGGACTTCAGAAAGAGGTTGGATAACCACTTGTAAATTTCATAAAGGGTATATTCCTGTTTGGGCATGACTTGTACTAAAGGAGTTCCCCTTCAACTCTGAGATTTTATGGTTTGATAAAATGTGGGGCTAGAACTAAGGAATAAAGATCAGTCATGTGATAAAAATTGGGCAGTCACTCATATAGAGATTATAGATAAAATGTAGGACTAAATGAGATCATTGAGGAACAGAATTTAAATACAGAAGAGGACCAAGTCTGGACCTTGGGAGAATGTTCACATTTAGGGGAGAAGAGAAACAGGAGATCTCAAATGAGGCAGAGAAGGCATGGTCATAGAGGTAGGAGTATAACCAGAATAATATGGCACACAAGCCAAATGAGGAGAGAATTTCAAGAAGGAGGTAAAGAGGTTATTTTTTTAAGGAAAGATATATAAGGTTTGGTTGATTGGTGATCATATTCTAACTTAGTGAATATGTTCTTTGGAAAAAAAATATGGTACAATTTTGTAAGGGAAAATGCAAAAGAAGGTAAGTTTTTGCAAAATCCTTGGGAATCATGAGAATCTATAAAATGTCATTAGATTTGTCCATGTGAATGTCTTCTGGGGCTTAGTCAAAAGCAATTTTAATGGAGGGGTAGGATCAGATAGCATATTACAAGAGTTAAGGTGGCGGGTGAGGGAAATGATTATTTACCTGTCTCTAAAAAGCTATAGCCATCACAGAGGGATGACCCATCCTGTTGTTCACAGGTGGTGAAGGACTGAGGTGTTCCCACACATGAAGGAGGAAGACAAACAGGGAAGTCAGTGGGACATGAGCATGCCAAGGCAAGGGCTCATTTTTCAGGAAACCATTGCTGATACAGTGCACCCAAGACTCTGACCATCAATCCCTCTGGCTGAATTTTCTCTGTTTTCTCCATACTTCTGCCCTGGGCATTTTTATTTAAACTTGAAACATCCCCTTGTTTGAGTTAAAATGCACCATAGCAAAAGACCTATTACCTTATGTATTACTGTACTATCTAATTATTTTGCAAAACCCCCAGAAAATAGTGGAAATAAAGTCAGAAGGTTAATCAGAGGCCAACTTGTAGAGGGTCTTGAATACCAGTCTCAAAAGTTTATACTTGATCCTGTAGGGAATAACAAATATTTGAAATTCATTTAGAATTAAAGGGGCACCCCTTGAAGACTGAAGACTCTAAGTCAAGAGAAAATAAAAGGAACCATTTGATAGAGTAAGGAGTAAACCTATAAAAGTTATCCCTAAAAATAAATATATTTAAAAGAGGTTTTGACATTCTCATATTTGATAAGAAAACAATTTGTCATATCCCATTACAGGCCTGTCATTGGCTACTATCAAATACAATGACTGTTGCAGAAGCCAATGAAGGTCGGAAGCTGAAGGCCAGCAAGCATAGGCATTCTCAATTTCAAATTCTTCTGATTCTTAGTGGCTTGGGAGAATGATGGACCTTTAAGCAAAGGAATTGTCAAGACTGAACTGATTGGACCTTTAAGCAAAGGAATTGTCAAGACTGAACTGATATAGTAGAGAACAGAGAAAAGAGGTTACCACTACTCATTGAGCAACCACAAGCAGAAGGAATTGGGGCCAAGGAGAATGGGGTGGAACAAAGGCAGTGGTGGGTTGGGCACTCACCAGATTAGCAAGACTTGATAGATGGAAGGAAGCAGCTGGTGTGCTGTGGTGAGGCATCTACAGGAAGCTAAATCCCCTTTGGGCTTTGCCTCTTTAGTGGGAGTTTAAAGCCATTTGTTCTAGGGTGGGCTTGAATTAGACCAGCTCCCTTCTAGTTTATGTTCCATTTTGGCATTAAATGACACGTTTGTTGGTCATTCATCAGTTAACAAAAAGGTTACTTAGCCGTAACAGAAGGAAGATATTCAACATAAATATTGAGGACGCCCAAGTTCGCTCAACTGACTGAAGCTCTCCTTCCTCCATTGTCCATCTTGGTCTACCAGCCAAACATCAGACTACACCTTGAGAGGCTTGTGGCTGTTGTGTTCTGTTTTTTTGTTTGGTTGGTTGTTCACTTCAAGCAACCAGAACATGATATCAACAACCTGAGCCTTCAGTCTCCTGAGCCTACCAAGTGTCTAGAATGGCTTCAGTGTCTTTTGAGGAAAACATTGCCTAATATACCTATTCTGTTTTTAGCTGTCTGGTTTTTTTTTCTTATCATTACCCTACCCCAAGAACATGAGGAGAGGTAGAGGGTAGGACAGTTTAAAGGGACCCTGTACTGATACCCCTCTCCAGGTGCAGGCTGCAGCCTACAATTGAACAACTATTACTTTAAGATACTTATTCAAGTTTTTATATTACTTAAAACTACTCATTAAACCATGATTTCCTTTATTGTGATTTGCATCCAAGTTCATGAGTATAGAATTTGGGAAAATTTGGAAAATGGGTGCTCAGCTCTGAAAGGAGATT
>JAQQSW010010663.1:0-12941 GCA_028646575.1 Pseudocheirus occidentalis | reverse complement strand
TCTCCCAGCTTCCTGTGGGCTCTGCTTCCTTTCAACAAACTCCTCCCACCACAGGCTCCATGTGACTACATTCAGCCTATCAGGGGGCAGAGCTAATCCTCACAGCAGGGAAGCTTCCTGTGGGCTCTGCTCCGCCCTTCAGCAAATCCCCTGCATCACAGGCTCCATATGACCACATTCAGCCTATTAGCGGGGCAGAGTTTACTTTTAAAGCAGGGGAGGTCTTCAAACTCCCCCTAGGTCTGTTCAGGGGCAGGGAGGATCTTCAAATTCCCATTCTCATTACAGACCCTCCCAGACATCCAAGCAACCAGATGGTTCCAGGAACGAACAGCGCTCCTCTCCAGGACCACTACAGCAGCAGATAATTGACAGCTACAACAGGAGTGGAGAAGACAATGAGATTCTTGAAGGGGGTGTTTATCACAGAATCACAGACTCAGAGCTGGAAGGGCCCTCAGAGGCCATCTAGGTCAAGCCAGCCCCTCATTTTACAGATAAGGAAGCTGTCCTTGTTCAGTCACTGTCAGTCACATCTGACTCTTCATGACTCCATTCGGGATTTTCGTGGCAAAAATGCTGCAGTGGTTTTACCATTTCCTTCTCCAGCTCATTTTACAGATGAGGAAATTGAAGCAAACAGGGTTAAGTGACTTGCCCAGGGTCTCACAGCTAGTCAAGGTCTGAGGCCGGATTTGAACTCAGGAAGAGGGATCCTCCTGATTCCAGGAACCAGTGCTTTATCCACTCTGCCACCTATCTGCCCTAAGGAAACTGAAGCACAGAAAGTTTAAGTGACTTGCCCAAGGTCACAGAGGTAGGCTATATAAGGGGATATTTGAACCCAGGCCCTCTGACAGTGGTCTTTCTTTATACTGCCTTACTAAGGTAGCCAAAATATAATCAAAAGCCTGTTGCCCTTTGCAGTCTAATGATCTGGGTTCCAATTCCAGCACCATCATTTATTAGTTATGCTTCCCTAGGCAAGTCACTTACTCATCTTTTTCATCTCTAAAATAAAGAAAATAATATTTCTACCATCTTGCACCAATGGGCTGCAGTGAGGAAAGTATTTTATAAATCTGTTAGATGGCTTGTCTAGAGTCTAGACATGCAATTTCTTTAGGAGATAAAAAAACTCCTTCTACCAATGAAAGCTGGCACCTTCCCTGTAGCTTAGAGTCAGAGTTGCCCAGGACATTGAGAGGTTAAGTAATTGATCCAAAGTCTCCCAGCCAGTATGTGTCCGAGGCAGGACACAAACTCAAATCTTCTGGGCCTCAAAGCCAGTTTTCCATGCCTGCCATACACCATACTGCTCATAAACATAAAACCTTGTGTAAACATGAGCTATTATCACCTCAACAAGACTCTCTTCTTCCTGGAGATTTTTGAATAACGAGGATGAGATGCAGCTGGGAAAGTCCCCCAATGGTAATGGTTTCTTTCACTCACACTTGATGCTCTATCCTGATCCATATCCCTTTGTACTGGCGGTTCCTCATCTCTGGAATGCGTTCCCTCCTTAGCTCAGGCCTGGTTTCTTTCAGAACACTCAGCTCCAATGGAACCTTCTACATGAAGCCTTTCCTGAGACTCCCCACCCCATTCTGCCCCAGATAGCAGTACCTTCCTTCAAAAAATTAACTTGAATCTATTCTGTGTACCTATACTTAAATATATATGTGTGTATGCATGTAAATGTGTCTGCATATATACATATACTATGGTATATATGTAGGTAGGTAGGTATAGATATGTGAGTATGTATACATATATATATATATATATATATACACACATGCATTGGGGGGGGTGTCTGTATGGAATGGAAGTTCTTTGGGGAATGGGAATGTTTCATTTCTGTCTTTGTTAAATCCAGCACCTAGCACAGTCTCTGCTATGTGATTGAAACTTAATAGATGCTTAACCATTGACTGAAGATCTATTAAATGTAAGAGATTAGGCCTATGGCCATTGGAATTGCTGTAATGTATCTGCTGGCAACATTGTTCTCTTTCACAAGATGGTGGTAGCTAAGAAGGTGATTGCCAGTGTCCACATGGAGAACCTGAGTTGGCTTAATTGCAAGGAAAACTACCTGTGTTTTATCCAAAAAGGCAGAGGCCAAAAAACAAAAGAAACTGTTTTTCTTCTTCCTGACATAGTGAAAATATCAACACACTTAAAGACAAGATTTGGGTTCAGACCTCATCTCTACCGCTTACTACTTGCATGACCTTGGACAAGATGTATGACTTCTCTGGGACTCAGTTTCCTCCTTTGTTAAATGAGTGAGTTTAACTCAATGGTCTCTGAAATCCTTGCCGATTCCAAATCTATGATCCCTGTAATGCTACCACGGGGAATAAATTGGCACCAACCGGTTTGGAGAACAAGGTGTTAAATGATCTACAGCAGACAAGAACAGGGGCTGAATTTGGCACCTATGACAGTGATTACTGTCCAAAAGCCCTCTGCCTCCTCCCTGGCCAATCAGAGCAAGACATTCTCCCAGTAGCCTCCCCTCTCCCTACCTCCAGCACATTTCAGATCTCCCTGTGCCCTCTGGATGTTCAGAAATAGAGCTGCCCTATGACTAGGTCCCTTGGCAGGGCAGAAATGTCACTGATGTTTGCATGGTACATGGAGCAATACACAAGCACAGTCCCATCCATGGGTGTATTAATCAGGCAAGTGTCCAGTCAGGGCAAATGGCATCACCAGGTTCTGACTTCCCAGGAGGTCATTAGTGGGCATCACTCAGAATGAGATGAACTTACCTTGTAATTCCTATGGCCCTGAAACATGAGCAAATGGAAGGTGTTTTGGAAGTTTGTCCAAATGTGGCTAGGTCACACTTCAAGTCTCTTTAATGTCTTGGTGAATGACCTACTCTCCCTTTCCCTTTGCTAAAGCCTCCAGGGTTTCAGGAACCCTGTGAACTACCCAGATAGCCATCCCCACAGCCTTCCTTTAACTTCCACAGGAGTCCGCCATCACTGGCCTCAAGTTGAGGAGAAGAGAAAGGAAATCATATGTGAGCTTTCCTCCCTTCTGTCTAGATGTGGGAAGCAGTTCAGAGTGATCAGTCCTTTGGGAATCTGATCACTTAGGGGTATCCTCTCTCCTCTTGCGCCTGGCTAATTCTCATTAATGTTAATGGAAGTTACACATGCAAAGAAGAAAGGAATATGCCCCTTGGGGGAAAGTGTGCAGCCTTTTGCATCAATTATGGTTCAGATGGAGGTCGGAAGAATTAAACAAATGTATCGGCATGGAAGCAGTCCTATGGGAAATGTGTAGTATTTCATATTGATAAACAATCAACAAGAATGATGGTTGGTTTAGGCATTGTCCAGGATAATATTTCAGGAAAGATTTGGCCTTAAGACTTGTCCTAGCCACCTCCCATCCTAAGTTTCTTCACTGCTGTTATAGATGGAAAAGTATTCCATAGCTAAAGAGCAGCGAAATGCTTTGCTTGGTCCCCGATATGAACATCTCACAGAAATAGTTCCTTTGACTACTTGCATAAATTAAGCCCTTTGGTCCTTTATTTCTTCTTTGTACCTATGATGTGCTTTGAAAAATAATAATAACAAATATGCATCAGAACAACTGAGAATCTCACTATAGGTCCTTTACCTGGTATGAGAATAAACTCAGGGAAAATATCTACTTACCACCCACCAGTAGCTTAATTGTATTTGAAGCATTTATGTGAACAAAGCAGTAAAGAGTGGGTAGAGAAAAAAAACAAGGAGAAAAATAGAAAGATGATTAAGCTTGTTAAAATAAAAGCCCCTAATGGAATCAACAGCTCTGGTTCTGAGCACGGAATAACTGCTTCCTCCCTAGTTCAAGTATCAGATGGAAGAATAATTCATCTATTGAATATATTTAATTTTAAAAGTCTTTCACCCAAATGAAATGCAAACTAGTTTTCTGGATGACTGACTATTATTAACTTATGAAGTTAAGTAATCTTCAAGGAGATTATGTCTGAAAAGAGATAACATATTTGGCCTTTTCTTTTTAACTAATACAAATAAGAGGAAATGATAAAACATAATTTAAATAAACACATAGAAGTGTGTGATTTGATAGGGTTCCAGAGTGAAGTTATCCAATGATTGGAATTTCACAGCAAAAAGTTCACCATCTGATAACGAAAATGTAAATGCATACGAAAAATAATATTGGAAAGTCCATGGGCCAAACAGGATTGGCCACCCTTCCCAAAGTACAAAAAGCCTGGCATTTGGCAGTTTCTTCTCTTCTCTCTCTCTCTGTCTCCCTCTCTCTCTCTCTTTTTCTCTCTCCCTCTCCCTCTCTCTCCCTGTCTCCCTCTCTCTCTCTCTCTCTCTCTCTCTCTCTCACTCACTCACTCATCCCTCCATCATCACCCTCCTCCCTGTCAACACACACTCAAAAGGGAAAGTTAACCCAGCAAGCCCAGATTAATCAGTAGGAAGGGTTCTGGACAAAAATGAGAAGTCAATGTCAGACCTCTGGCTTGATTCCTCCATTGCCCACTCCTTCCCTCTTCATCAGCCTTCCTGGGTTTTCAGTTCTCATCCATGATAAGCCTTGCTCAGAAGAAAAATCTGAGAAAACTCATAGAAAGGATGTGAATGTAATGCAATGGGCAAGGTAGAGGTAATCAGAATCGGAATGCCATCTCTGATCCATTGGACACTGGGTAACTTAGACTTAGAGGTTCTCAAGCTCATCTCTTTAGACCTGGAAGGGATCTCCTAGGCCATCTGGTTCAAACCTCTCATTTTATGGATGAGGAAAATGAAGGCCAGAAAGTTGATGTGACATCCAAATTCACATAGGTAGGAAGTAGCAGAAGTAGGAATTTAGCCCAGATACTCCAAATCCAGTGCTCTTTTCATATCTGTCAGAATACCTCTCTCTTCCAGTGGCTCATGTATCTCAACTACTCAGCATTGAAGGGGTTGGTCTTTTGAGAAGATGCAGCAAACCATCGATGGTCACTTAGTTCCCCAATCCCCATGATAATGGAAGTACTGCAGCAATTTAAAAGGAAAACCAGTTCTCTCTGGGTCTTCCTGTCTTTTTGTCTCTCCTCTTTCCTCCATTCCTTTTTCTTTCTCCAGAATATGCGTCATATAACATTGTCTCTAGGAATGAGCCACGATGGGGGAGGGATGGACACTCTTACCTACCTAGAGAAGTATATACGTGGCTATTCAAGCAAGGCCTCCTGCAGATGATCCTGAGTCAAGATCTCAGAATTCTAGCTGTCCATTTTGCTTTGTGTTTCTTTGCTTGAGTGCCAGTGACCACACAGTGATACTAAAATAGATGCATATTCCAGACCTTGGTGGCAAAATCATGAATTCCTAAAACTTCGCTTCTGGCTATCTCAGTTGGAGCTCACTGTTAGCAAGAGGAGTTTTTATAGCTACATCCACAAACAGGAGGATGAATCTCTAGGCCTTGGGCTGTACTTATCCTTCTACTGATGGGTAGCATTTTTGCCTCCAAAAAGTGCCATGGTAGCTATAAGAGATATCTCCCTAATAGTAGTTGGCATCAACTTAATGACTCTGGAATTCTCAACCTCTTAAGCTCACAAGATTTTCTTTAAGGCTGAAAAGACTATCTCAGAATCACTGTTTAATCACCTATGCTCAGGCAAAGAAGCACCAAACAGAAGGGACTTCTAGGGCCTTGAGATATTGACTCATGCTTATTTTCTCTAGTGACCACCTGTGATCAGGCCTCACTTCTGATGGGGTGGTGCAGGGCACCCTTCTTTGCATGCCTCCTCCCATAGGAAATACCAAAGAAAATGTCATACATTCCCTAAAGAGAAGGGAAGAAACAGCCTTAAAAGGTAAGTCATTCCTTTTAAGGTCTACAGAGTAGGCAGTTCATACTCACTCAGTGGCCAGTCTTCTCTAACACAGATCTGATTATGCTTCCCCTTGTACATGGAACCCAACCAGAAACTACTGGTTGTACATGTCTTTTACCATAGGACCCAGGTGAAAGGGCCAGAGTAAATGTGTCACTGGAAGGCCCCAGCTGAAGGATAGGGCATGTGGTCCTGGAAGAAGCCCTTCTTCATACATGCTCCATGGGTATACTTCCAAACCAAAGGTCATTTAGGAGAGTGTGTAGGGGTGTAGGTGTGAGTGTGTGTGTATGTGTGTTTCTTCTTTCATTATATATACATTGATTTTTTAGGGGAAGGTCAGTGGCACAGAGGATAGAGCACCTTTCATGGAGTCAGGAAGACGAGTTCAGATCCAGCCCTAGATATTTACTAGACACCATGGTACCCTGGGAAAGTCACTTAACCTCTGTTTTCTTCAGTTTCCTCAGCAATAAAAAGGGGATAATAACAGCACCTACTTTGCAAGGCTGTTGTGAGAATGGAATAAGACAATACTTGTAAAACACTTGGAATAGGGCCTGGCACATAGTAGGCACTATGTAAATGCTTATCCTCCTCATCTCTGCTAAGCCTTTTTCCAAGTCACTTATAAAAAGATGTTTTCAATTAACATAGTAGGAAGAACAGATCTCTAGGTCATCCCACTATAGACTTATCGCCAAGTTGCCATCAAACTCTACATGACTACTCTTTGGGCACAGTCATTCAACCAGTTCCAAATGTGATCCAGCTCCCATCTCTATATATTTCACACACAAAAACAGAATGAGAGATTTTTGTCAAATACTTTGCTGAAGTCTAAAGTAAACTACTTCTGTAGCATTCCCCTGGTCTACCTGTCTAGGAACATTGTCCAAAAAAGGAAATGAGGTTAGCAGGGTATCGCCTGTGGCTGATGGCACCATGCCATGACCTCTAGTTCCTTTCTATCTTCTCCATAATCATCTCTTGAATCACACACTGTAGAATTTTACCACAGATGAAGGTCAAGCTTCCTTTTCACAAACTAAGACAACATTTCCCCTTCTCCCCAATTCTGGAGAATGGCTCAGCAATCACCTGTGGTTCATCTATATGTCCTGGGGAGACAGAAGACCTCTCTATTGTGGCTAGGAGTTTGATGAATAGCTGTCTCAGTACCCCTCAGCAGGAAGTTACCAAACAATACTATTTGTCTCTTCTTCCCTTGAACGTGACTGTGTCCTTTCTCTCCAGACAGCACCTGTGGATTTCCATCATCATTCTTTGGAGGATAAGCAGCTGCTTCACAATCACAGAACCCTGCTACCCTTATCTATGGGAAGAATTTCATACCTATTACATAGCCCCCCATTCAGAGTTCCTTTGTCCCTTTCTCTTTTTTCTTCCATCCTCCAAACTCCTGGTACACATCAAAATTCCTTTTTGCTTTCTTAGATGCCTTTTCTTCCCTGTTTTCATCTTAAAATTCTTCTCTTTTTTCCAAACACATTTTATTTTCTTTGATAGCCAGAAGAGGAAAGAGGAATTTCTCAAGTAGATTATTTGTACCTATCAATGGAATCCATATCAAACATCTTTAACAAAAAAAGACAAGGGGAGGGGAGATATATTTAGTTGTCTTTTGCCAGTAAGTAAATTCAAGAAATATTTTTTAAAGGAGTTATTCTTCTAAAGCTTAGCTTGCTTGAAACAGTCTAGTGTCAATTATTCAGTGATTGATTATGTAGTTTGCAGATTACCCAGGCCCTGTGCTTCTCCTTGGGCCATTCATTTCTCATTACTGAATAGTAGGAAGGGAAAAGATCCTATGAAATAAAATATAAACCCAATTTTCCACCTACAATTTCAGTCTCCACAGAACCTTTTGCCAAAATAGCTACCAGTGCTAATTAACAGCAAAGTGGCTAAAACCCAGACAAAGGGGCAGCCCAGGGTTTGGGTTGTCAGGAGATCTGACAGTAATTCCAGAATTCTACAATATCCAAAGTAGACTGTGAGAGGTGATTACCAAACAATGTGGTCCTATGTTGTCTTAGAGCATCCCTTTGAGTACACACACGTACACACAGAATTTTACATTTTTAATAGAAAAGGCATTTCCTCATAAATCATCATTTCCTCAGAGATGTATATTAGTGGGCTGCTGAATTACCTAGTCCCTCTGACCCTGAGACCAGATGACTATTTCTCAGTGTTTTACTCAATTAACTTCACAAGCTTAAATTTGGCTTCACAGCAATAACATTAATTAAATGAGAGCTTATGTCATGCTATTAGTTGACTGCTTCCTGACTAGACAATGCAATTTTGCATCAATTCTTTTCAGAAAACAAACACACATTCCATTAATATTATTGCTTTAAATAATGCTGGAATTGGGAGCACCTGATTCTCCTTTCCTTTCTCCTCTCCCCCTCCTCCTCTCTCTCACCACCCTCTCTCATCCCTCTCTCTCCCTCTCTCCCCCCTTCTCCTCTCCTCTCCTCTCCTCTCCCTCTTCCTCTCCTTCTCCCTCTCCCTGTCCCTGTCCCCATCCCTCCCTCTCTCTCTCTTTCTCTCTCTCTCTCTCTCTCTGTCTCTCTGTCTATCTCTGTCTCTCCCTCCTCCCCCTCTATTTCCCCCTTTAATTCTCTCTTTTCTCCCTCCTCCCAAAACCCATTATAATATTAAACCAACTATTAGTACATAATGATATCAGTGAGAAAAGAGGGAGCAAAGTTTGCTGACGGGTTGAAAAGAATGGGACTGCAATGGTTTACAAAATAAAGTAGGACTCTATGGCACTGTTCATTATTATATGAATTCATATGAATTATATGAATTAAATTTAATTCAGTCAACAAGAATTTATTCCACACTGTGGCAGTTAGGTTACATTAGTGGATAGAATACTTGGCCTGGAGTCAGGAAGACCTGAGTTCAAATCCCATCTCAGACATTTAATGGGTGTGTGAGATCCTGGGCAAGTCAGGCCAATGGACTGGACAAAGAGCTAAGGTGTTCTTATAAGCCTTTCTTGCTACCACCTCTCTCCCCTCATCCCCTCTTGATTAGAAACTATCTTTAATTAAAACACCACATCAGAATTCCAAACCAATTTCGTCCTGGCTTTCCTAAGTGCTTTGTACAAAACATTAACTCGAGAATCTCATTATGCATTTGCAACCCCAGTGACAAACATAAATGATAATTTAGCTCTAATGCATTCTCAAGCAAGCCATATTTTTTTAAAGGCACAGAGATAATATTAACTTGCCGAGAGGAGTGTATGTAGTGGATTGATCTATTTCTTTGCTTTTTCAACAAACAGCTGACATTGGTATGGCAATAAGCTGAACAAACCAGCATAGTCTACTGATCTGAGAATTCCTGACAGATGCTCACTTGGACTCTAACTCAGGGATGGATTTTTTCTGAGTCCCAAAAGACACTAACTTAAGGGCTAACTCATTCAAGAAGAAGGGAAAGGAAGAAAAAAAATCTGCCAAAAATAATCAATAGGACCACAGTCAAATAACAGTAAAGATACGAACATTTCAAAGCCTCTATTTTAAGGCTATATTAGAAGTTATTTTAGACAGTGCATTAATCTTCCAAAGGACAGAGACCCAGTAGCTGATTACCCAAGTGATTAAGAATTGGTGAAACTTGGGGGTGGCTAGGTAGCAAAATGAATAGAGCACCAGTCCTGGAGTCAGGAGGACCTGAGTTCAAATGTGGCCTCTGACACTTAACACTTACTAGCCGTGTGACTTTGGGCAAGTCACTTAGCCCCAATTGCCCTGCCTTCTCCCCTCCAAAAGGCAAAAAAAAAAGTTGGTGGGACTTGCACCCTACTCTAGAAAAGCTTATCCAATCAGCCTTGAGACTTCTCCCTAGAGTCAAACATTCCTAATTTGTGGATGTGTGAGTGAAAGCTCACCTTAACTCACTATATCTATTCAGCTGGTCCCAGAGTACAATGCACATACCATCCAGTCAAGTATAAGGATGCCAGGGTCTACCCAGCATAAATATCTTACTACCCACCTTGCTGTTGAACACACATCCTCCAGTCGCTCCCCTTTTTTATATCTCATTCTTTCTATGGAAATAATTATCAGGTCAATATTAACATCAGTACTAGAAAAAGTGTAACTATTTAGTGCTCAGTGAATACACTCAAAATCCCCGTGTCAGCCAAGACTGTAGCTCCCTTTCCTGGCCACTGCTCTCATGTATGTATTATTTCCCCTATTATAACATAAGCTTCTTGAGGGCATAACTTTTGTATTTGTATTTCAGGATCTTTACATAGTACTGGCACATAGTATGAGCTTAATAAACCCTTATTGATTGATTGGTGAGTCTCCTCTGAATTGCTCTTCCCTGCAAAGGATCAATGATATTCACTCCTGCCAGAAAAAAAAGTAGAGATGCTATCATGTTATAAAGAGCATAACAAGAAGCCAGCCTGTGGGCAACTAGCAGAGATATTGCTTTATGGTACAGAATATAATACAATAGCTCACTCTTACCAGCAATGATAATGATGAGCGGCATTACACGCATACCGAACATATAAACTGGCAAGGTCACAGCTAAATGCCACAAGCTATTTCCAAATAATACAAAAGTGAAAGATGTTGCTAGTGGCGTTGCCCTCCAACACATACTGTCAGGTTATCATTAATAATGCTGCCAGTCAGGCTAAAATGGCACATAGCCATTTCTGAACATTTTAAGCTAGTGGATTTGGAGGGAAAAAATGAAGAGAAAAAGAAATTTAATTCTACTGGAATCCATCAAGTACAATGACATCTTAAAAGAGGCCTCAAACTGGACCATCATATAGTCTGGTCTTTGTGCTTCTATTTAGTTATTTGTGAAAGAGGCTTATTTCTTCTACTACAAGCTTGGTATCTGATGGCCGGGGACAAACAGTGCCCAGATTCATTTTTTATGAATTTTCATCAATTTATGAATTTTCAATTTTATGTATTTTCACATACACCTGTTGTCGTTCAGTCATTTTAATTGTGTCTGACTCTTCGTGACTCCTTTTGGTGTTTTCCTGGCAAAGATTCTAAACTGGTTTGCCCTTTTCTTCTCCAGTTCATTTTACAAATGAAGAAACGGAGGTAAACAGGGTTAAGTGACTTGCTGAGGGTCGTACAGCTAGTAAGTATCTAAGGATAGATTGGTACTCAGGAAGATGAGTCTTTCTGACTCCAGGCCGAACACTGTGTCACCTAGCCTCCCCTTCACACACATTGGTCATGGTACTGGTAGAAGGAAAGTGGAAGTATTTCTCCATCTTTCCAAAATACAGGTGTTCTCCAAATGGCGTGTGGTTGTTCAGTCGTTTTCAGTGATGTCTGACTCTTTATGATTCTAAGAGATACTGGAGTGGTTTGCCACTCATTCTCCAACTCATTTTACAGATGGGGAAACTGAGGCAAGCAGGGTTAAGTGACTTGCCCAGAGACCCACACCAAATAAGTGTCTGAGGGCAGATTTGAACTCACAAAGAAGTGACTTCCGGACTGCAAGCTGAGCACCCTATCCACTGCACTACCCAACTGCTCCATCCCCCAACCTCTGCAAATGGTATGCTGATAAATATTTAACAATTGACTCCCCAGGAAAAAAAAAATTCAAAGGGCACACTTTAAAGTTTACTTTGTATTATTAACAATCCTACATGTTTTCTTAAATTGAGACAATCAATAAAACAAGCCCTGATTTGTAGCATTTGCACATTTCTGAGGTGTAAATGTCCACACTGAAAATTTAATAAATGCTTAAGAGCCAATCTGAGTTGGCTCCAGCACACACATGACCTGCCCACTGCCTCTCTGTCGGTTATGAAAACTAGGACCATTGAGGCCAACCACTGACAGAAAAAACAGGGTTAATTTTAATCTACTTTCCAGTTTAATTAGACCCCTTTTCCCATCCACACCCACATCAGTGGAAGAATGGGAGAAACATTTTTAAGAAAACACATCTGGGCTCTCAGGGGTAATACTGTAATGTTGTTTGCAATCTGCTTATTGGGGGGGGGTGTTTTTAAGACATTAAATATCCTCTTTGCTTAACACCAACACTCCTAATCTCTCCCCTGTATGAAATATTCTTTCTAAAAACAACATGAAAAATTTGAATTCTAATTAAGCTTGGAATCAATCTGAATGTGTGTTAGGTAGGCATATTTAACTTCATAAAACAGTATTAACCAAAATAAATCTCTCTCCCTTGTTCTTTCTTTGCCTAAAGACTTGCAGTTCTTCAGTGTTAATTCTTGTTACCATACTTATTTGGAACTGACTAATGCATGAGTTTCACTCATATTCTTCAGGTGCTAACTCCAAATGCCAGCTCAGTTACATTTTAACGTTCAAGCTAAAGAAGACACGGTCCCATAAGTAAGAAGAGCTGAAAAGCTTTCCTTGTTCTAGCCCAGACGTAGCCCTAGCCCCTGTGCTAAAAACTGAGCAAAGGAGAAAATCAGCTGGAAACTGGCCCTAGAGCCTGCTGAGAGCAGCTCTCGAAAGAGCAGCTAAATAGAGAGCATGCAAAGAGCCCAGAGCCCAGAAACTGGGAACCGGAGACCTGAATCCTCATCCTAATCCTACAAGTAACTGCCGTTGGATTTCGGGTGCATCACCCCATCTTACTTTTAAAATGAAAGGAAACCAGGTGGCCCAATGCCTAGAATGTTGGATTTGAAGTCAGGAAGTCCTGACTTCAAGTCATACCTCTAAGTGACCCTGGACAAGTCATTAACCTCAGTTCTCTCATTTATAAAATGTCATCATTCAGTCATTTCAGCTGTGTCCAACTCTTTGTGATTGAGGGATTTTTTAAGCAAGGATACTGGAGTGTTTACCATTTCCTTCTCCAACTCATTTTACAGATGAGGGAACTGAGGCAAGCAGGGTTAAGTGACTTGCCCATGGTCACACAGCTAGTAAGTGTATGAAGCCAGATTTGAATTCAGGTCTTCCTGACTCCAAACCTGGTGCACTATCCACCATAACAC
>JAQQSW010010662.1:0-12941 GCA_028646575.1 Pseudocheirus occidentalis | reverse complement strand
CCACTCCATGCTTTGATCTTTTTTGTCCATAAAAAAAGGATTCTAGAGTTTTACTGCTGTTCCTACCTTGCTTCCTTTTTCTCATGTTGACCAGTCTATTAATTGCTTGGTTTTTTAGCTCCGTGGAACTCTGCTTCCTGGAGGGGGAAAGCTCTGTCCCAAATTTCTGGGGCTGTCACAGCTGCCGGAGCTATTAGTGGGGTTCTGCAGCCCCCCCCCCCAGTTCTGGCTCACTGAAAGCACACCCCAGGACCACCACTCAAGACCCCGATCCAGATCCAGGCCGCTCAACGCAAGAGCCCTTGGCCCTGATGGATCGCCTCAGCCCCCCAGCTATCTGCAGGTTGAGGGCTCCGAAGCAGCCCAGTGCAGGCCGCTCTCAGCCATTCCTGCTGCCACAGCCTCCTCCTGTTGCTTTCTTGCCCTGGGAGAAGTTTGGCCTGACCTGGTCTTCCACAAATTTAGCAAAATCCACAGACCTTTCTCTTGGCCGTTTTTTTCTTCTGGCCTGATAAATGTGGTAACTGTGCCTCCAGTGCAGGTGATCTGCTCTCCTATAGACTGGGCTCCGCCTGTCTGCTCCAGGGCTTCACCAGGCCTGGGTTTCGGCCGCCGCTCCCAGACTGCTGCAAAGAGCCCCACCTGTTGAGCTGCCTGTAGCAACAAATGTGTTTTCTGTCTTTTGGAGAGTTTTGGAGCTTGAAAATCTGTTTTAGAGTCCCATTTTATGAGATTTTAGCATGTTTGTGTGGGAGCTGTGGTGCTTTGCTGCCTCTACGCCACCATCTTGGCTCAGCCCCCGAACTGTGTTTTCAACAAAGATTTTACCTAGTGACCAGGACATTGCTGGTTTTTCTGATTCAGCTAACTCACATCTCTACTCCAGAGAAGTTAAGTTCAGACAGTGTCTGGATGAATTGTGATAGATCCTTGTTTTGGAGTGCATGTTGCCAATTCCCTCTCTAGGTAGAACCCTGGTAATGGGAAGAAATTTATGTATTGAGGAAGGGTTTATTGAATGCCTACTATGTTCTAGGTACTGTGCAAAGTGCTTTACAAATATTCTCATTAGACCTCACAATACCTGTAAGGTAGGTGCTAATATTATTCCCATTTTACAGTTGAGGAAACTGAAGCCAACAGAGATTGTGACTTGCTCTGGGTCCCAAAGCTAGAAAGTGTGTGAGCTAGATTTGGCCTCAGGTACTCCTGGATCCCTGTCCAGTGGTACCTACCTCCCTAAATTACCTTGAATAGGTTTTCACTCCATAAGTTGTCTCTTCTATTTTTACCTCACTGCTATTTGTTAAAACCGTATACCTTCCAGTAATAGTTGTGATGATATGTTTTTATACTCTTGAAACCCTCGTGGGGAAAAAAAAGTAAATACTTCTATTTTTAAAATACTTATTTGTTGACATCATGTACATATTTTTTAAAATTACTGTCCTTTGTACTCAAAGAGGCCCAAAATGATATTACTATGTTTGGGTCAATGTCTGAAATGTCCTACTATGGCTAATTAGACCAGTATAAGCTTGGAATATTCTACCACAGGTTGGGCATAAATATTGGAAATATCTCTAAATTTACACATCTCCTATTTCTTTTGACCTTCTGAAATTATGATACTTTGCTCATAAAGTGCAGCACCTTCTTTGATGTGGGCACAGCATTCATGCTAGGTGATCCCGTGCCAGTGCCTCTCATGTCTCACAATCAATTCCAAAGTTCTTCAGAGAGACATTCAGAATGTATTGTTTCTTTTGACTTCCCTGTGAGTGTCTTTCTTGAGTTCTCTGTAAAATAGTCGGTAAGGCAAATGTACGTTTGGCATTTGAGCAACGTGGCCAGCCCATTGGAATTGCACTCTCTAGAGTAGACCTGGAATGGTTGGCAGTTCAACTCAAGAAAGGACCTCATTGTATGGTACCTTTTCCTGCCAGGTGATTTTTGGAATATTCCTAAGACAGTTCAAAATGTAAGCAATTCACTTTCCTGTCCAGGTTTCACAGGCATACAACAGTGAGCTCAGTAAAATGACTCTATAGATCCTCAGTTTAGGTAAGCAGCCTAAAACCTCTTCTCTCCCACACTTTCCTTAGGAGCCTCCAAAACGCTGAGCTAGCTCTGGCAATGTGTGGATCAGTTTCATTATCTTTGTCAATATCCCTGGAAAGTATACTGCTAAGAGAAGTGTTTACCAAGAGAATATCTACAGCATTCAAAATTTCTCCATTTGCTATAATTAATGGTTTCATGTGTGGATGGTGTGGTTCTGGCTGTTGGAGAACTTCTGTTTTCTTGGTGTTAATTGCCAGACCAAAATTAGCACAAGCAGCAGAGAATTAAGTCATATACTCTTGCATCTAATACTCAGAGGCTGCGTTGAGTGCACAATCACCTGTAAACCAAAGAGCACACATGGATTCTCCCTTTGCTTTAGTCTTGATAATGCAGCCTTTTCAAGTTAAATAATTTACTGCCAGTGAAGGAGCTGACCTTGATGTTGTTTTTGTCCTAGTTAAAGGCATTCAACAAACATCACTGAAAACATTGTGCTAAAAAAGCATGGGAGTAAGTACACAACCCTGTTTCACTCCATCAGTGACTGGGAAAGTACAAGAGCATTGCCAGTTTTCCAGAACTCATATAAGCATTATTTTAACAAGAAAGTTAATCTTTCCATCACCTAGATCAGAGGTGTGAAACTTGGGCTCACAGACTCATGCCCCACAAAAAATCTCCTTAATTTGTGGTTTTCTAATATTGCAGGGATTCACTCCTGATTTAGATTGTTTGATTTTTATATTTCTTTCAATTTTCAATATAGAAGAATTAGCTTTGCTTCCTGGTCCTTAAGCATAAATGCTGTGTTTTTGACATTTAGTCTTTTCAAGTACTTTTATGGTAGGTATTCTGGGTCTACTCCCCCAACCCTTATTGGCACTGGTGGTCCAGTCTCTGGAAAGCATTTACTACATCTCTCCTCACAATCTAAGGGTACTAATGAAGGGTTGAAGCATCTTTCTCATGGTATAATTCATGAGCCCCTACCAGTGTGCTTCCTCCTTTGACTATCAGTCAAAATCCTCAAAGATAGAAATTGTCCTTTACCCTTTCTTTATATCCCCAGAGGTTAGCATAGTGCCGGATATGGAGTAGGCACTTAATAAATGCATGTTAATTACTTATTGTCTGACTTAATTAGATGTTAGAAACAGGTGTTTACTACAGTGGCCCATTTGGTACAACATCTTTTTCTCATCTCATTTCCAACAATGCACCTGTGACACACACACACTGCCATGAATAAATACAAAGTCGAGGCAACATTTTTATTGGGCTGGACCTGATTCAGGACAGTCTCCTGGTAGTTGTCATTTGATATTGCAATAGAATAAGGTACTTGTATTCAGTTGTTGACAAAGGGAGATTTAGTTGGCCACAGAAGGAAAAGGATATTCGGCAAATAAACACACCAAATACATGTGGAGCTGATTTGTCTGGACAAAGTTACCTTGCCTTGGTTTGGTCAACCAGAAAAGGGATAGCTCCTCTTCATCATTTTGTATTGAAGTAACCTGGAAGTGAGGTCATTATTCTGAGCTTTTAGTATCCTAAGCTACTTAAATCTCAAGATGGTTTTAATACCAGTTAAGGAAAAGCTAGCCTTATGAAGTTATGAGGGAATTACAATAACCCAGATCTCTGACTCCAAATCCATCATTCTTTCCATTGTACTACATTGCTTTGTATGCCTGCTTTAGAATGGAAATATCTAGAAGACAAATAACAGTTTCCAGTATGGTGCAGTTGAATTAATCTTTGGATTAGAAGACTTGATTTCCTGTCTTTGCTCTTCTACTTACAATGTGTAAGTTGGATCCACAACTTAATCTCTTTCAATTAAAGGTTCCCATATATCAAATAGGTAGTATAGAGGTAATATTAGGATTTCTATCTCAAAGGAGTTTAGTGAGGATTACATTAGACAGTGTGTATTATGCCAGTGTGATCTTTAAATACACATAAGTAATTAGAGGTGGTTGTTTTTTTTTTAAAGAAGAAACTGCAGTTATTTAATCCTGAATACTCCTGAGCCTGTATGTACAGTTGAACATGTTCAGAGGTTTGTTTCATTTTAGAGAAAAATGTGAATGGTAGATTCATACAATCCTCTACCTTTTTCCTTCTATCTTTTTTCCTGCTTTTGCCTTTCATTGATCATATTCTAACTGTCTCATCTAGACCTGACTTTGCAACTCAATGTATTGGTAAATTCTATGGATCATGTGAACAAATCCCAGGCTGGGAAAATGGCTTTCTTTTGAACTTGGCATCTTAAAGAATTATGAGATTTCAAAGGAAAAAGCAATAAAACTCAAGGAAAAGTAAGGAAACAAGAACTAATACATGAGATAAAAGAAAAGGAAGACAAGAGAAAGAGAGGCATGTAATATATTCATCAGTTGCTTAGTTTAGAAAGGAGATTGTGTTTATAGCCTGCCCTTATTGTATTTAAAAAAATTATTTTTTGGCTTTTTAAAATTCCTTTTGGGGTGACTAGGTGGCGCAGTGAATAGAGCACCAGCCCTAGAGTCAGGAGGACCTGAGTTCAAATCATGCCTCAGACACTTAACACTTACTAGCTGTGTGACTTTGGGCAAGTCACTTAACCCCAACTGGCCTCCAAAAGAAAGCAAGTAAGATAAAATAAAAATAAATAAAATTCCTTTAAATTATGTTGTTAGAACTCAAATGTAGTTACTTAATCAGAGTTCTGTAAAAGAGAAGCTTCTTTCTAACATAGACATGAAAGAATGAAAGGGTGTATTAAATTAATACATTTGTATTCATTTTTCATATTAAAATCCCTACTGAAAGGGATATGTTTCTTGCAATTATTTTTTTCTGTTCATTTCAATTTATTTTGTTGCATCACAATCCCTCTGTTATAAGGTATTCTCTACTTACTAAAAATGCTAACTTGAGAAAGTCAGCTCAGTCTGATGATTGGAAAGGTATAACAGAAAGAATTTTATGTATTCCTTAGCTAGATAGAGCCCATTTACAAAAATGGACCATGATTTAGGGCATAAAATCCCATATAAATAAGTTTAGAAAAGTGGAAATTAAACCCACATTTTACTAACAACAATGTAATAAATTTTTTATTACATAAAGGGCCTTTGAAAATAAGATTAAATTTTAATTTCAGACTAAATAATTTAATACTACAGAATTGCTATATTAAAGAAAAAAATCACAGAAAAATAGGAAATTACATCAGAGAAAATGACAATAAGACAGCATACTAAAACTTTTGTTCTTAGGGCAAACATCATATCATGAAACACATTCATTAATAAATGATTGAAAGCATACACCAAGGGATTGGGAATGCAACTAAACAACACTAGAAAAGCAAAGAAAAAATAAAACAGCTAATCACCGAAATAGAAATCCTGAAAGTAAAAATATGAGATTAATAAAATTGAAAGCAAAAAGCTCCACTTAATTGATAAATGTAGAGGCTAGAGGTTTTTTTTCGGGGGGGGGGACTACTAAAATAAAGTCTATTTTTTTGTAAAATGAGGAAAATAAAATTGTATTAAAAATTAAAAAGTAGAATTCACAACAAATGAAGATGAAATAAAGGAAACTATCCGAAACTATTTTCCCCAAATATATGCCAACAGAACTGATAACTTCTAGGAAATAGTTGAATGTGTTAAATAAAGTCAATAAACATTTATTGAGTGCTTACTATATGCAAGGTACTATGCTAAACACTGGGTATATAATTACAAGCAAAAAGAAAGACAGTCCCTGCCCTCAAGATGCTTAATATTCTGAGGGGGGAAGATAACACATAAAAGGGAGCTGAAAAAGGAGAGAGAGGAGGAAAAAGAGATAAAGACACTCAGAGCAAGGGCATTGTGGAGAAAGTGTGAGAGAGTTAGAGAGCAGCCTGGAGAGCAAAGAAGACATAGCTAGCCTGGACCTCTTGCTTAAAACTGAATTTTGAGGAGTCACCAGCCAATAAGATGGTAAGACCACAGGAGTGGAAGATACTTCTAATGCAAGAAATCCAAGTGTAGAGTGAGCTTCCAGGGTAAAGACATTGTAAAGGAAGTTAAGGAGAGTTAGGAGTGTACCCTGGAGGAAAACAAAGACATTTACAAAAGAATTATTTACATATATTTATTCATATATGAAGAATATTTATAACTACATGAAATGCCATGGCTAACAGAAGAAATAAATTATTTAAATTTAACAAACCATGTAACTACATTAATAACAAAATAAAACCTATGTAATTATATCAATAGATGCTGAAAAAAACCTTTAGACAAGAAACGACATAGGAAATGAATGAATTTTTTCCTTCACATGGGAAATTTCTGTCTAAAACAAACAGTTATTATAAATAATGAAGACAAGGGAAAGGTCTTTTTTAATAAGATCAAGGATAAGACTAGGATGTCATTTATTACCACTATTATTTTCTGTACTTCTAGAAATGCTAGCTAAAGCAATACAACAAGAAAAAGAAATGGGAATAATCAACATAAGAAAAAAGGAAACAAAACTATTGCTTTTTACATATGAGATAAAAATCTTTCAGACAACCCCAAAGAGGTGATTAAAGATGTATTGAAACAATTTAAAGTGTCAGCACAGTTGCAGGATATGAAATAAATCCACATAAGTCATCAGTATTTCTTTATGCTATGTACAAAATACCGTAAGAACTGACAGAAGGAGAAATTCCATCACAATAACTATAGAGGAGTCTCTCTGTGCAGGCACCCCCAGGAACTGTAGAAGTACAACTACAGAGCACTCTTTACAGAAATATAGTAATTAGAGAATTAATTAAGTAATTAGAGAAATGTTGGTTACTTATTGATGGGCCATGCCAACATGATATCGGTATTTAAAATTGCTTTACCTATCAAAGGTACCATCAAAATGTCAGGTTTTAATTATCAAATTTAATTATCAGGATTAAACTACCAAATTATTTTGTAGATCTAGGAAAAGTAATTTAATTAATCCAGAAGAAGGAAAGATAAATTTCAAAAGAAAAAGAAAGGACAATTATGAGAAATTTAAAACTGGTTTAAAAAAAAGTACTCAATTTAGTTTAGATTTATTAAGTTCAGATTTTTATTTAAAAAATTATCTATATCATTTACTTCAATATATGTTTGATTTTGTAATTGAGTTAGTTATGTTCCTTTTTTCTAGTATATTTTTTATTTCATTAAATATTCCCCTATTACATGTAAAAAAAATTTAACATTCATTTTAAAAAAATTTGAGTCTTAAATTCTCCCCTTTCCACCAGCCCCTTTCCCCTCCTTGAGAAGGCAAGCAATTTCATATCAGTTATAAATATGAAGTTATACAAAACATTTCCATGTTAGCCAGGTTACTGAAGAAACACCTCCCTCCACCCTCCCCCCCCCAAAAAAGTCCACCAAGAAAAATAAAGTGTACTTCACTCTGCTCTCAGAATTTATTAGTTCTCTCTCTGGAGGTGGATAGCATTTTTTATCACGGGTCCTTCGGAACTGTCTTAGATCTTTATCTTGGTCAGAGAAGCCAAGTCTTTCATTGTTAATCATCATAAAATGTTGCTGTGTGTACAATGTTCTGGTTCTGCTCATTTAACTTTGTATCAGTTTGTGTAAGTCTTTCCATGGTTTTCTGAAATCAGGTTTTTCATCATTTCTTACAGCACAATAATATTCTGTTGCATTCATATACCATAGCTTCTTTATCCATTCCTCAAATGTTGGGCATCCTCTTAATTTCCAGTTCTTTGCTACTGTAAAAAACAGCTGCTATTAATATTTTTGTGCAAATAAGGTCCTTTTCCCTTTACTCTGATTTCTTTAGGATAAACTGTAGTAGTAATATTACTGGATCAAAGCATATGCACAGTTTTATAGCCCTTTGGGCATAGTTCTAAGTTGCTTTCAAGAATAAATTCACAACTACATAACAGTAGTATCCCAATTTTCCCACATCCCTTCCAGCACTTGTCATTTTTCTTTTCTGTCATGTTAGCCAATCTGATAGGTGTGAGATGGTACCTCAGAGTTGTTTTAATTTGCATTTCTCTAACCAATAGTGATTTGGAGCATTTTTTTTTGAGACTATTGGTAACTTTGATTTATTCTTCTGAAAATTATTTTCTTTGACCATTTGTCATTTGGGGAATGTGAGATCATTATGTGTCTAAAGCAAATTCCATATAAAGGGCTATTATTTCTCTATGCTTGATCAGTATTTCTGGTATGTTAAAGAGCTTTTAGATCTACATGAAGAAAAATGTTATGATTAATATGTATGCCAGAAAAAGCACATGACTGTTTTCATAGGTATCTGAACAGGTTTTTGTTAACTTTAATTAGACCAAAGTAGCAACATTCTGAATAAAAAGGCGTCACATTTCTGAGTAAAAACAGATAGTATACTTATAGTATTCTTAGAGCAATTCACCTACCCTTACTCCATTTTTTTCCCCCCTTAGATCTGGAGTTGAAACTTTGCCCCATAATGCTAAGGTGCATTATAATTACGCTAATTTCCTGAAAGACCAAGGTCGTAATGGAGAAGCCATCTACCACTACAAGACTGCTCTCAGGTAAGTTCCCTGCTATACTATTGTTCAGCCTTGTGCTATCTAGGTTTATGTAAAGTGTTCTGTCCTGATGGATAACATGTTTTGTTTTTATCCTGATGATACACAGTAAATTCTTTGTTATAGATTTAATTTCTTGTGATAAAAGCATTTTGACTTTGTATTTGCATCTATTATTCGATGCAATGTAAAGTAAGTTGGGATTTTATTCAACTTTTTGTGCTTTCTTATAAAAGTTTCTATAGCTATCCTCAAAGCCAGGAAGATTTGATTTTAAGTCACACCTCTGACAAATACTCTAGCTTTTTCACCCTAGGCAAGTTATTTAACTTCTTTCTGTTCTGGGCAACTTTCTAAGATTAAGTTGCAGAGAAGTGCTAATCTGTATGTCAGAAATAATTGTCTTACCAAAAAACTCCACATGGACTCAGTGAATTAAGGAAAGATTTTATTTATTGTTCTCTTGCCAGAGACCACAAGAACCATAAGGAGACACACCCTTTTTGACAATTACAAAGCTTTTTGTGTCTTGTCCTGATTAGCATTTCCCTCCCCTGTGCCCAATTGGCCTGGAATTTTTGGGTTGGCAACCTATCCTAAAATACCTAAACCTCATCCCCATGTGGGTCGCCAGCCCTGCTTAGAGTTCTCATTTCCACGTTTCAATTCCTTCCCCCCCTTTTCATCCTCATTCTCCTTATAATATATTTAGTAAAGGAGTGATAAGCCATAATTACTTTAAATCTCATCCCTGGATGTCTGCATCTCGGTTCAAGATTCAACCCAGGATATTCATAAGAAAAGTCCCAATATCTATAACAGTGTCTTGGGTTAATGGGCCTTATCCTTAGTGACCTTCACTTGGCCTGGCAGTTTTTTACACAGGAAAAAGGCCTTCTCAGAGAACAATAGAAAGTGTCTCCTCTCAACCTCTGGGCTACATCCCCCACTGCTTTCTGCTACAATCAGTTTATCTCTTATGTTAGCCATAAGTATGATGCCTTAGGTTTTGTAAATTATGTATCACATGATTTCTGTGGAAACAAAATTCAGTCATTTCTTCCATTCATTGGTGGAGAGGTTCCTCATTAGGGAACTCCTTATACCAATAGGCCATAGATCTATCCCTGTCCCTAAACATTTAAGTTATGAAATTGTTGAGGTTTAGGGGTGCTCGGACTCCAAAATAGTGACACCCGGGTCCTTCCTGAATTAATTCGACCTAAGCCTTCATTCAGCCAAAGAAAAATCAGAGTTTATTAAAAATCCACCATATTGGCCAGACTCTTAAGAAATCTCAGCAGTGGCTAGACTCTTAAGAAATTTGAGCATTTGTGATGCTTATACAAGCCGACCAGAATAAATCTGAGCACCTTCATGTGAACAAGATGAATCTTACATACAGAAAGACTGAGGGAAGGATTGAGGGGTAGCCTAGTCTAGGGTGACTAGAGGAGGAATCTAGGGTGAATATTGATGGGAGTGGCCAGTAGTTAGAGTGACTAGAATGGGATTAAAGGTGGGAAGTAGTCTAAGGTTACTTTGAGATAACAGGGGAGGGCTAGGTTAGGTTAAGGGTTAAGGAGATTTGGGCATAGCAATAATGGAAGGCTTATGGCCTCAGGTGAAAGCCAGATCAGGTGGGAAGATTCAAGGAGAGTTCAGCCGGTTCCCAGAGCCTGTGCTTCCTCAAAATGACATGCATTTAAATGTATATATGTACTACTACTACTAATGATAATAATAATAATAACAATAATAATAATAATAGTAATAGCAGATAACATTTATATGATGTTATGTGCCAGTTACTAGGCTTTATAGTTATTATCTCATTTGATCCTCATAACAACCCTGTGAAGTAGCTGCTATTATTATCCCCATTTTACAGATGAGGAAACTGAGGCAAATGGAGATTAAGTGACTTGCCCATAGTAACAGGAATAGTAAGCATCTGAGACTGGATTTGAATTCAGGTCTCCCTGACTCCAGGACCACCTAGATGGTTATCAAAAAATGT
This sequence comes from Pseudocheirus occidentalis, assembly GCA_028646575.1. NCBI lineage: Eukaryota > Metazoa > Chordata > Mammalia > Diprotodontia > Pseudocheiridae > Pseudocheirus > Pseudocheirus occidentalis. The sequence goes on along the minus strand of JAQQSW010010662.1, from coordinate 2,259 downwards.
TAGCAAATTCCTAGGACATTAATTGTGATATGTAATTAATGATATGTATGTAATTACAACGTCATGCACAAGCAGCTTCCCAAAAGAATGCTACTGTGAACAGCTTTTAAGATTCTGATTACACAGTATAGTGAACCCTCCATTTATTCCATTACAAATCAAGGCAAACATTCACAACTAATCACAATACAATATTCACATTATATCTTATCACAGAAAATCACAATATAGTGTTCACATCAGCTTAACATTAGAATGGCCACCTAGTTTTCACCAAAGTGGTCACAGTATTAAGAACAAAGAACAAAAAGAATAATCATCTGGTATCCCTAAGGAGGTTAACCGCCTTACTCAGACATTCAGTCATCTCACAGTACAATAATCAGTCTTCCACTCATGGGGCAATTATAGATTAGCTTAATCAGTCACTCATCTAGCAATCAGTCACTAAGTATCATTAATCACCAAATATAATCAGTAGAAAATTACACAAACCCTCCACTCCTCGGTGTCTAGTAAACTTCAGTTTCATCAGATGTTCAATATCCAAGGAAACACCTTTTCTTCATCTTGACTGGGGGTGGTCTGCAGATTCCCTGGATCCCTTTCCATGGTCCTGGCTCCTACCTGAATCCACCAAATAGTTACCTGGATTCAGAGGCAGATAGCTCCCAGATTCTTGTCCAGTCCTCTGGCCAGTTCCTGCTACACATTGAAGTTCACAGGGTCCAGAACATCTCAAAACCTTCACCAGTTCTGTTTCTGGGAACTCAAGGATCAACCAAGCCACAAACAAACAAAGCCTTATCCTGGTCATGTTTCTTCAGTTCTCCGGCAATTTGGCTAGCCCTAGGACCCAGAAGAAATCTCAACCTTCCAGGAAGCCTTCTTGACAGCAACTTCAGCCTTCCCCAGATTCTGGTCTCAAGAACACTCCAACTCAGTTCCCAGTCCAGCAAGTAGCAGCCCAGCTTCCAGATCCTGGGAAAATTCTGCTTCTTCCACCAGGAGCACACCTGGAGGAAAATTCTTGATTCTGACTGTCTCTCTCTGGAGCTCTTCTTAAATACACACACACACACACACACACACACACACACACACACACACACACACACACACACACTGGTTTCCTGTCTCAGCCAACCCTTTCCTGTTATGTCAGCAATAGGACACAGAATTCACACCTTCTGTTACTTTCACAGAAGTACTTGAGCAGAGTAAAGTTTTTGAGGAAACCAAAGCTGCTACACAATTTGCTCTAGATTTATGGCCTATGCAGAATGGTCTGGTGGGATTACAAGTGACTGTATAGGATGATTATGCAAACTAGAGTTTACAGCAGAAACAACAAAGCCAAAATGTACCTTTGGGATTTTGGTCCAGGAAACTTCCTTCATCTTGAGTTCAATATACGCCTTTCAAAAAACAGTTGTTAGCTGTATATCGGGCTTTGGTAGAGACTGAACAACTGACTCTGGGCCATAAAGTGAAATTAAGGCTTGGAATCCCAATTATGATCTGGGTAAAGAGTACTCCAGCTTCTCACAGAATTCAACATGCCCAAGAAGCCAGCATAATTAAATGGAAGTGGTACATTCAAAATAGAGCTAAAACTGGCAAAAGTAGAGTTTCCACCCTACATGAATCTATAGCTAACATTGATACTGAGGGACATGATACATCCTCTGAACCAACGCAACAGTGGGTACATTCTTTAGTAAAATGGAATGATGGATATGATGGACTGACTGAAGAAGAGAAGAAATATATGTGGTTTATTGATGCGACAGCAAAATATTTGGGCCAAAAAAGACATTGGAAAGCCTATAACCCATACAGTTTTATAAAAATGATAAAAGTGTTCAAGTGATTATTATTCCTTGTGAAACAATACCACTTGTGAAGACTGACCCTCCTTCTGAAATAACTATCAGAGGAATTAAAGAATGTGGTTCTACTAAGAATAAAATTGGGAGCTAAAGTGTGGGTAAAGCAGAAACCAGACGATGTTCCAGAGGATGCAGAGATTATAGCACATGGGAAAGACAATACCATACCTGTTGTTTATTCAGGGGAAGATGATTGTCAGTTTATATCCTTAATTCATGTATTCTACCATGAATGAAGTTATGATGGTGAGTTCATGGACTCCAGAGGCACAGCTGACCCTATATTTGTTTCTTTTTTATTTTTTTGTCTATTAAACTTGTTTGCAAGATTTGTTTTCTGTAGGATTGGTACCCTCCAACTGCAGAT
>JAQQSW010010661.1:0-12941 GCA_028646575.1 Pseudocheirus occidentalis | reverse complement strand
AAAATTGTTCTTTTCTGGATGTTTGCAATATTTTCTCCTTCACCTGGGAATCCTGGAATTTAGCTGCAATATCCCTAGGAGTTTTACTTTGGGGTTATCTTGTAAGAGGTCACTGTCAGACTCTTTCAATTTCTAATTTTCCCTTTGATTCTAGAATATCATGGCACTTTTCCTTGATAATTTCTTGAAAGTTGATATCTAGGTTTTTTTATCGTAGCTTTCAGGCAGTCCATTATTTTTAATTCTCTCTCCTGGGTTTTCCAATGAGATATTTCACATTGTCTTCTATTTTTAAATATTATTTGGCTCTGTTTTATTATTTCTTGATATCTCATAAATTCATTAGTTTCCATATGCTCCATTCTTATTTTTAAGGAATTATTTTCTCCAGTGAGCTTTTGAACCACCTTTTCCATCTGGCCTATTTTGCTTTTTAAGGCACTCTTCCCTTGCTGACTTTTTGACCTTTTATGCCATATTTGTAGTCCCTTTTTTAATGTGTTATTTTCTTCAGTTATTTTGGGGTTTCCTTTAGTAAGCTATTGACTTGTTTGTCATTATTTTCTTGCATCACTTTCATTTCTCTTCTTCATTTTTACTCAACTTCTCACTTGATTTTCAAAATCTTTTTCAACCCTTCCATGGCCTGTGACCAATTCATATCTTTCCTGGGGGCTCTGGATGTAGGGGCTATGACTTTGTTGTCTTCTTCTGATAGTATGCTTTTGTCTTCTTTGTCACCAAAGTAATATTCTATAGTCTGAGGTTTGTTTTTTTAATACTATTTGCTCATTTTCCAGTCAAATACTTGACTTTGTAACTCTTAGTCAAGGTAGGGCTCTGCTTCCAATGGGGGTGGGGGTTGGAGTGGGTGTACTGTCCCAAGGTTCAGGGATTTTGTGCAGCTGTTTTCAGAGATAGTTCTAGGGACCTGTAAATTTTCAGGTCTTCCAAGGTGGTATGTTCAAAGGATTTACTCCATCCTGGCCTGCACTCTGGTCTATGAGTGACCATAAGAACTCTTTTCTGTTGTAGAACAGTGAGGAAGATTCCCTCTCCACTGCAGTCCCAAGGTTTTCTGTGTCAGTGCTCATCCTCACTCTAGAGCCACCACCCAGAACTGCAACCAAGTTCCAAGCAGGGCAAAGCAAGAGAATCCTGCCTCATCACTAGCAAAAAAATCACTACAATTGACTTTTGATCAGCCACTCTATCCCACCACTATCTGTGGGTACAGAGCTCAAGAAGCAGCTGCTACTTCTGCTGCTGCTGTGTAATGGCTACCAAATGAGCACTTAGCATCTTGTTTCAGTTATTTATTTAGCACCTTGTTTCAGTTCGAGTACTTTTGAGCCTTGCCCTGATTATATCAATTAGTTGCTAAGAAGCAGAACCTGTGAATCCAACAGTGGGAGGGACTTGCAAAAGACAGAAACAGGAAGGATGTAGGAAATGGGCAAAAAGGGAGGAGTTAAAGATCATATAGAAAGCTGAGCACAGCTGGGACTGAACTGAGCTGAAAAGGAGAAAATTTGTGGTGTCTGGCACTCTTGTTGTCTGTTCTGTCTGTGTTGATTTGTGTTTGTGATACTTTGTACAGAAGCCCTGGAACCTTACTGGAAGCTCTGAAAGAAGATTTTCTTTTTGTCTCTTTACAGAAGTCCTGGAGGAGGGTTTCAGTGGTCCAGGGACTATACCAATAATTTGTGTTGACTTCTCAAACTTTGTGGATCTGTGTTGATTTCACAGGCAGTAGTGAATGGATGATGGTGCTGGAAATGTGCATGAATGTTGTTTTATAAAACAAAAAATTTAAAAACAAAAAAATTCTGTTTTATAAACAGAATAAAGCTCTGTTAAGCTTTATCTTCCCAGAAACAGAAACTGCGAAAGACTTGATTTAGACTGGACACTGAATGGGAACTGAATGAGGAACTGGACAAGGATGTTGACGAGTAGCTGAAAGCTTCCTGCCTGTGAATCCACATGACAGCTGGGTAGATTCAGGTAAGAGCTGGACCCACGGAAGAGGAGCCATGGAATCTGAGAGCTAGCTTCAAGACAAGATGAAAATATCTCTTCTCCTTGGGTACTTAGGGCTGACTGAGAAGATCATGATTTTCTGTGGCCTAAGGGTGGGAGAACTTTGTACTCTGTAGCTTGTACTCCCTAAGGATGACTGAGTTAAGGATGATTGGAAATTAATATCCAATCAAGAAGAAAGAAGACTTTTTGAGTTTGAGATTAAAACAATGTGACCTAGGGGCGGGAAAACTTTGAGCTTTGTACTTTGTGTCCCTTAAGGAGGCTTGCTTCTTAAGGATAACTGAATTAAGGACTTATTGAATGATATCTTTTGTTTAAAACTATGTGTCCGTGGACCAGCAGATTCCGAAAAGAATGCTACTGTGAACATCTTTTGAGGTTTGGAATACAGAGTAATAGTGAACACTGTTTATTCCTTTACAAATCAAGACAAACATTCACAATATAATATTCACAACATTACATCTTATTGCAGAAAATCAAAATATGGTGTTAATAACAGCTTAACATTAGAATAGCCACACAGTTTTCACTACAGTGACCACAATATTTAGAACAAGGAGCAAAAGAATAATCATCTGGTTTCCCTAAGGGAGAAACCCTCCTCACTTAATCATTCAATCAATTCACAATATATCAATCTTCCACTTATGGGGCAACCATTAACTTAATCAGTCATAATACAATAATCAAACTTCCACTCATGGGTCAATCATTAACTTAATCAGTCACTTATCTAGATTCCCAATTACTAAAAATCATTAATCACTAGTACAGTCATTAGAAAAACCACAGAAACCCTTTGCCCCTTGGTATTTAGCAAACTTCAGCTTCATCCAAGGGGAGGCCTTTTCTTCATCTTGACTCTGGGTGGTCTCTCTGATTCTCTGGATTGCCTTCCATGGTCTCAGCTCCCTCCTGAATCTACCAAACAGTCACCTGGATTCAGAAGCAGACAGCTGCCATATTCTCATCTGGTCCTCAGAGGCTGACAGCTCCCAGGTCCTTATCCAGTCCTCAGGGCAGTCCCTGTCACACACAGGGTCCAGCACATCTCAAACCCTTCACCACATCTCTTACCTGGAACTCAAGGATCAGCCTGGCCATGAACAAACAAAGACTTATCCTGGTCATTCTTCTTCAGTCCTCCAGCAGTTCAGCTGCCCCAGAAGGAATATCAGCCTTCTGGATGGTCTTAACCAGATTCTGGTCTCAGAAAACTCCTTCTCTGTTCTTAGTCAGCTTCCAGATGCTGGAGAGAAACTCTCTCTATCCCTCTCAAGAAAACTCTAACTCACTTCTTCAGTCTGGCAGCCCAGCTCCCAGATGCTGAGACAATCCTGCTTCCTCCAAGAGGAAAATTCCAATTCTGTCTCTGTTTCTGAAATTCTTGCTTATATACACACACTGGTCTCTTGTCTCAGCCAATCCCCTTCTTTCACATCAACCTTAAGATTAGAACAGGGCTCACATTTTCTATACTTAGCCCTAAGTCATTAAGTACTAAGTATCTGCTAATCTGATTGCTGTTATAGTCTACTTTAGTGATAAATTGTTATGTTATATTATTGTGACTGCTGTACTTTGTTTTCTGCGAATGTTTTACCTTAATTTTTCGCTGAATAAAAAGAGAGTTCACTATACTATGTGATTAGAATCTTAAAGCTATTCACAACAGTAGTCTTCTGGAGCTGCTTGTACTTGGCTTTACATGCTTATCCTGCCTTTGCCTTCTCTGCCACTTGGGGTTTGAGGCCAGACCATGCTCCTCTCTCACCTAGGTCCTACAGAGTTTTGCAACTGACCTATATTTTCCTTGGTGTTTTGGAGTTAAGAATCTGGAAACTGCCACAACTGCCAGTGATACAGACCCTGAGGCTTGCTCTGGCACAGCACACACTGACCTGCATTCTACTCCCAGTCTGGCACAACAAACCTTTCTTGTTGACCTTCCAGTTTGTCTTGGGATGGAGATCTGTTTCACTGTAGTTCTGTGCGTTGGGTAGCTCTTGAATTTGTTTAGAGTCATTTTACAGGTATTTGGAGAGATATGGAGGGAGAACTCAAGCAAGTCCCTTCTTTTACTGTACCATCTTGGCTCTGTTCCCTGTTAGACATATTTTAAACAGAATTTGCTTAAAGAAACCAATAAAACAGGAGCAACAGCTTTATTTCCTTTGAGCAAATGCCCTAATAATATCCATTCCTTACTTTTCTGAAGGTCAACTCCATTATCACCTAAAATCTGGTTAATATCCTAAATGAAGGACATGTGGTTGGGATGATGCATCTAGTAACTTTTTTCATCTTCATGCTTTGGAATACATGTGAGGTTTGGCTTGGTTTTGAAGCCCTGTGACAATGTGGTGTCTATCCTTAGGAAAATATGTATAGGCATAATGGGAATATAAGTGACATTAATTTCATTTATCATGTAGAATATTAGTCTTAATTTCAACCCTGGAATTAAAATCAATGTTTTTTTTAATGCTTAGTAGGTACAGAGCACTATCCCCAGAGTCAAGAATGGTTGGCCTTTCCAGAAATCCTTTTGATCACAAAATACCAACTTTACAAGAGAGGAGAATTTAATAGCAGTCTCAGTGCATCACTGTATTAGAAAAATAACGTGATATATTATGAATAAGTGAACAAAATTTGCAAAGTGCCTAATGTATATCATCTCTTCTAATTGTCATAACTATTGTTTAAAAGACAGTACAACAAGCACAATTTCACAGATGGGGAAACAGAGTTGGCCAGGGTCGAGTAGCCAGTAAATTATTCAAAGTAGTATTTGAACTCAGAACTTCCACTTTCTAAGTCCAGCATTGTCAACAAAGTAATACTGCTTTTGGATGTCAACCTCTGATAATAAAATTAACTGTAAGGACTATATCCTCTTTTGGGTAGCAATTGAAGATCCAAGTTATCTGCCTGTTACCTCTTGAATAACATCATCTGTGGGAGAACAAATGGAAATTACGCAGCCATTATCTGTCTTAATAGTTTCACTTTTGGAAAACAAAACAAAACAAAACCAAACTACCATCTGGATGTGGAAATACACTCAATTATATCTTTACATGCTGTTTAGCATTTATATAGTGCTTTGACAATCCTTAGTCTGTTTGCTTCTAAGCTAAGAGATATAAGTATATAATTATTCTTCATTTGGTAAAAGAAGAAAGTTTAAATTCAATGAAGTTTATAACAAACACTCATTATATGCCTGGTGTGTGCAAATCAGACAGTGGGCATCCAAAAACAAAACAAAACAAAATTCCAAACAAGAGTCCCTAAAGTCTAGGGGTAGGATTAAAGGAGAAGTTAAGACCATGAACATACAGCATCATTTAGCAATACTAGAATTTACCTGTGCTCATGTGTGTATGTGTATATAAATATATACATATATGTATATGTGTGTATGCACACATGTGTGTTACATGTGTATGTGTGCACATATGCCTGTGTGTATATAGGTAGGTAGTTATCTGTGTATATACAACCCAAAATCATAATTTATTTTGATAAAGGCCCAATTTCATATGACATTCTACCAATTACTATTTAAAAATAATAGAAGTTTATAGTTATGGAAACTGTCCTTCAGAAGATCATAATCTAAAATGAACTCAAAAGAACAATGGATAATCATAATAGTGAAAATCATTCTGCTAACTTGATATCCATAGGAAGGGTACTTAAAGTTGCCTTGGTTCTTCTGTCTCACATAGGTAAAGATAATACTGCTTTCAATGCTGAAGCAAAGTGAGGTCAGGAGTTAATTCAAGTATCTCAATAATTCAGGTGAAGAGAAACTTTATTTGGCAACCCGAGGTTATTTATTGTTCATGAAATTCACCAGATAGTTGAGATTTCCCATCCTAGTCTAACTTCCCTCTGAAAATATTCCCTATTTATTCTGCATGTTTTTTGTTTGTATATTGGATGGTGTTTTTTTTTGTCTCCCTCAATAGACTGTCAACTCCTTGAGAGCTATGACTTTTTTGTGTGATGGAGGGAGGAAGGGGCTTTTGTTTTATCTCCAAAGCCTCACCAGAAGACTTGTATATAATAGGTACCTAATAAATAAGCTTTATTGACAAAACTCCCTAATAGGGGAGAGAAAGATAGAGAGGGAGAAAGAAAGACATAGACAAAGAGATACGGAGAATCAGAGACATATGTGAGACACACACACATAAATGGCACAAAGACAGAGTATTTTTAATTTGTAAATTTGTTTACTTTTTTCATGTTTTTGGTCTGTTTTCTTTCCTAACATGACCAATATCAAAATATGTTTTACATTATTGTGCACATATAACCTATATCAAATTGCTAAGCATTTTAGGGAGAGGGAAAGGAGGGAAAAATTTGGAACTCAATTTTTTTTTAAAATAAGTAAGCTAAAAATTGTTTTTTACATGTAAATGGAAAAATAAAATACTATTTAAAAAGAAAAATGGTTTGGATTATTGCATGTGCATAAGCAATATAAAAACCCTTACCAAATCAGGGAGTTAGGAGGCAAGGTAAGGAAAGAATTTGGAAATCAAATTTAGAAAGAATACACATGTTAAAATTCTTTTTTTCGTGCAGTTGGAAAAATAAATATTTATTTTTAAATAGTAGCTGGAAGATTATCTTCAAGGAGAATGCTCTAGTTACTCTCTGAACTAAGAAAAGTTGCTTGCAGGAGGTCACCTTTGGATGGAATCTTGAAGGCACTAAGGGAATCTAAGAGATGGAATTGCAGTGGGGAAAGAATTTCACGTACAGGAAAATGGTCAGTGAAAAGACAAGGAAATGGGACATGGAGCATCATCTGGAAGACAAAACAGGTAGTTCTAGATGGTTGAATTATAGAGCAGATACTACAAAAAGGCCAATTATAAGACCAGAAAAGTAAGAAGGGAGGGTATTACATTTGTTCTTGAAGGTAAGAAGGAGCCATGGGACTTTATTGAGTGTGTGGAGAGGTGTGGGTGCATGAGCATGTGTGTGTGTGTGTGTGTGTGTGTGTGTATGTGTGTTTTGGGAAATGTAACATGGTCAGAGGAGACAGGTGGACCATTGCATAGAACACTGGTGGAGTCAAGAAAACCTGAGTTTGAAACTGGCTTCAGACACTAGCTGTGACCTTTGACATGTCATTTAACTTGTATTTGCCTTGATCCACTAGAGAAGGAAATGATAAACCTTTCCTGTATCTTTGCCAAGAAAACCTCATAATGTGGTCTTGAAGATTTGGACAGCACTGAACAACAACAAACACAACCAGACCTATGCTTTAGGAAAAATGTTTGGCAACTAATTGGAGAATGAATTGTAATGAGGAGAGCCTTCATTCATGGATTAAAAACTATTAGGTTGGTGAGGGTAGGTGACACAGTGAATAAAACGCTGGCCCTGGAGTCAGGAACCTGAGTTCAAATTTGGCTTCAGACACTTAACACTAGCAGTGTGACTTTGGGCAAGTCGCTTAACCCCATCTGTTCAACCTTCCCCCCTCCAAAAAATAAAGCAAAAAAATAAACCAAAACCACTAGGTCTTTTTCCAAAGATAATTAGGGGGAAAGAAAAAGAACCTATGTGCTTTAAAACGTTTATTGCAACTCTATTTGTGGTGGCAAAAAACTAGAAACTGCAGGGATGCCTATCAATTGAGGAATGGTTGAACAAGTTGTGATATGTGATTTTGATGGAATACTCAGTGCTATACGAAATTATGAGCCCAATGACCTTAGAAAAACAGAAAGACTTGCACAAAATGATGAAAAACAAAATGGGCAGAACCAAGAGAAGAATATATACTGTAATAGCAATATTGTTTTAATGGTGACTGAGTGAATAAGTCATTTTGACTATTATAAATACCCAAATTAACTATAAAGGACATATGAAGAAAGATGGTGTCTCCTTTCAGAGAAAGAACTGATAAATAGAAGTATGCATAGAATAATTTATGCACATACATACACATATCCACACATGCATATATATACAACACATATGCCTATTTGTTTCTAATGGTAGCCATCTCTAGCGTTGGGAGGTAGAAAAAAAGAAATTTAAAGACTTACTTTAGTATATATTTAAAAGGAAGAAAAGTTATACACGATGGATTTGCAGTTTCATGTGCAATCATCTTTGTAAATATGAAAAAAGGCTAGTATTTACATAGTGATTTAAGGCTTGCAAAGTGATTTACAAAAATAATTTAATTTGATCTCATTGACTATATGAAAACTGCATTGAAGTGTTGTTTAAAAAAAGTCCATTGAAATAGTTCAATGAGCAGAGAAATTGAAAGTAGAAACAAGATTTGGGAAGTATAGATTGAGTAAATTGTGTAAACTGAGTAAAAGTAAAGCAAAATTGGCATGTTGCCAACCTGGGTGACTAGAAGAACTGTGGTTGCCTTGAGAATAAAAAGTTAAGAGGAATGGAGAGGTTTCTGGGCAAAGAAAAGTGATTTTTTTCCTTCAGGTATGGTCTAGTTAAAATTTCTCCTTAGGTTCTTTCCAACTTTGAAATTATGTGAATGAAATGACTCTGTGTTTCCTTCAAGTCTCAAATCACTGATCCTGTGAACTCAAGGGATGACAGCCCACTGAAGGATAAAAGAAATGCTGTCATGCCCTGGCTGACCAAGAGATCTGGACCTTTTCAACTGCTCAGGCATTGAAGGTCTGAAGTAAATATGATTAGGGTCTTTAGCTGTTTTCAATCACTCTTCTGCTCTTCCACTTTCCTATTAATAATACTTGATCTACCCAGCACAAATCCAGAGGGCAGAAATAATTCATCTTGAACTCTTGAATCTTGAAACATGACCAAAATATTCACCTCTTTATTATACACAATCCAGAGTTCTGGAAGGTGTAGAAGGATTTGTAAAACATCTGCACCTTATGATTTCCCAAGATGTCTTCCACATTAAGATGTATGAGTTTATAAGAGCATCTCTAAAACAAAAGAAAAGAAATAAACAAAAATCAATCCTAAGTTTAGCAGTCCTAGAAATAATCTCATATATTTTAGTAAGAGGATAAGAGATTTCAAATAGTATACAAGAATATACACATGAATGACAGTCCTCTTATTGTTGTTCACAGACATCCCTCTCATATCAGCAAATTACATCCAGCCCTTTTCAAACTGTACAAATTAACTTTGCAAATGAAAATTTGTATAAAAAGCAGCAATTTAAAATGAAGGTCACTGGTACAAGTCTGAGCAATGAGAGAATGATTGCTTTCACATCAAAAACAATGTGTCTTCTTTTTTCTCTCTCAATAATTGCATTCTGTGAGATATTATCATGATTCCTATCAACCCCTTTGTGACATTTTTTGATTTGTTTGATCTCACGCTTTATTTCAGAAAAAAAGGGATTCCTAAAACAAAGAACTATACAGAACTGATCATGCAGTAAAATCTCAGATAGAATTTTTTTCTTGGATAAGTTTTAAAAGGGTACATGCAAAATTCATAACATAATAAACCAGCTATCAGGGGAAACATTTCAAAAGCTTGTCAAAGTATTTAATTTTATATTAGATCAGGTCTTCATTTTGACTGTGAAATGAACTAAAACCACATATGTTTGGCTGTAAATAAAAATAGATTGAATTCTAATTTCTGAAATTTAATTTGAGAAAGAGGAAAAGGGAATAAAAGAAGAAAAATGAAAAAGGAAGGAATGAAAAGAAAAAGGAAGAAGGAAAAATAAAGAAACAGAAGGAATGAGGAATGACAACTTATTTTTCAATATTTTATCAATGAATACAAATAAAATTTTCCCTTAATGTAATTAATTGTGAAATTATATGCAATTTTCTTTCTTATTTTCAACAAAGTAAGGAAAGAATACTGTTTCTATTTAACTGAGTTGTTCCCTTCAATAAACCATCTTGTCTACTACAGTAGGGTTACTGTTGATATGACTACAAAATATTTTTAAAAATCATAAGTGATACCTTCAATCCTCACTCTCGTTTCATTTTCCACAGCATGGTACAGGTATTAAAGACTCCATAAATGTTCATTTAATTGAATGAAATTCCAAAATGATGGAATTGTACTATGTGATCTCCAACTTCCATTTCCAAATTTAAATTTTTGATTCAAGATAATGCTGTCATATTACATAGTCCATAACCATTTTATGTCTGAGTGGCTAATGCTTCAACTACTAAACCTGGGTGGCCCAAGAAGTACTATTAAATAGTCAGTTCTATACATTTCACAACCACCTACTTTTCCCATGCTTATCCACTCTCCTTCTGCAGTGTCTCTTTGGCCAGACATTTTCAGTCATGCCATCTACCATTTATGAAGGCTATCATTTCCATTCACTCTCCATCTAAGAACATGAATCTGTCTTATTTCATGCTTTCATTGATTCAGAGAAATATTGATGGGAAAATGATCTCTAAGAATGTATCTGCAAATTCTTTTGAATTTGTAGACAATTAAATGAGGTACTAGCTGTTTAAATAACTTGACCAGGGTTACACATCCAGTATGTGTCAGAATATATGTTGACCCTATGTCTTTCCCATTTAATATTAACTCTCTCTATCCACTATACCACACTTTCTCTCAATTAAATATATATGTGCATATGTATGTGAATATCTATTTTCAAACAGATTATAGAGATAGTGACTTTTATTGTGATTTCATTAGTCCAGGAAATTCACAATGAGGAAAATTATTTCTAGCAATTCAGACAGGCACCTACTCTGCAACTTGCAGTCTCAGAGAGTTGCCTAGAGAATTGAGAAGTTAAGTAATTTGCCTTGGATGATATAGACACTATAGGCAGAGTTTGAACCTATGTTTCTCTGTCTCAGCTGTCTCAGGATTTCTCCCTGTTCACTACAATATGCTGGCTCGATAATAAAGTGTAGTCAAAGTGTATTCATAAAAGAGATGTATACAAAGTATATTCATGAAGGTGGTGGCACATGAGATAAACCTTGAAGGAAGCTAGGTATTTATTTTAAGAGTAGGAGGTGAGATGGGAATATATTTCAGGCCCAGAGCAGCATATGCAAAATGCACTGAGGTGAGAGATTGAATGCCATGTATTAACAACTCAATAGTAGGCCAGTTTGACAGAAATATGGTGTGTGAAGGAGAGTATTTTGCAATAATCTTGAAAACATAGTCTGGAGCCAGTCTGTGAAAACCTTTAGATGTCAAACAGAAGAATTTACATTTGATCCTAAAGATATTTGGGAGCCTACTGAATTCCTATCCATCGTATAAAGCCCAATTCGAATGCTGCCTTTGTCAGGAATCCTCCTTGAATCCTGAAGTTCATAATTAGCTTTCCCCTCAGACTCTACACAGAAATTTGATTAATAAAATTTTACTACATTTTTCATGCAATATTGTATATAAAGTGTCTCAAAAGCTCTAGTAATTCAACTCTGCACAAAGACTTTGGAAACTCTCTGCATTATAGATACCTATGTTCAATTTAATGCACCAAACATTTATATTGCTGAATGTGTGCAAGATACTAGACATCAACAATATGGAGATTTTTTTAAAAGCATAATCAACTTTTCTAAAGGAAATTGAGTTCTATTGTATACATTATGTACAAAAATAAGCACATTTCAAGATAGAATGTGATGGGAGTAAAGAAGATATTGAACAAAATATTATAGAAAAATATAAACAAGTAGAGATTGACCCCTTGTATGTGTGAGAGCAAAATAGATTTCATGGAAGAGTAACGGCATCTGCTTTGACCCCTGAAAGAAGAAAAATAATGAAGATGGTGGCATAGAAGCAGCAAAATCTCACAGCTCCCACAGAACCACCTTAAATACCTGTGAAATATAACTCTAGACAAATTTTAGGACTCCCAAACTCACAAAAATACAGAAAACATATCTCATGCTGAAGGCAGCTTGGCAGGAGGGGCTCACTGTGGCAGGCTGGGAGCCAAGGCCAAGCTAGCCTGAAACTGGAAACCTCATCCAGGCCCCAGGGAAGATGGGAGGAGCAGTGCCTCCCAAGCCACAGCGTGAGCCTACCAAAGAGCAGATATACAGCACCTGGAGCAATCTCCACATCTATCAAGCCAGGAAAGATTTAGAGGATTATAGAAAGGTCAGTGAAAGTGAAGCTTTCAAGCTAAATTTGCGGGAGGAAAAGCAGTTTGGCCAATCTGCACCCAGGGCAAGGAAGCGGGGGGGAGGATGGAAGAAACACCACGATCTTCTATAACCAGCAACCGCCCCCACTGGGCTGCTTCAGAGCTTCTGGCCTGCCAATTGCAGGGGGGCTGAATCAATTGATCAGGGCCAAGGGCTCTTGCATTGAATGGCCTGGATCTGGATCATGGTCATGGATGGTGGTCCTGGGGTGCACTTTCAGTAAGACAAAGCTGGTGGGGGCTGCAGCACCCTCTAATATCTCCAGCAGCTGGGAAACCCCCAGTGATCTGGAACAGAACTTTTGCCAGTCAAAGCAGAGTTCCACAAAGCTAAAAAAAACCCAACCAATTAATAGACGGGCCAACATGAGGAAAAGGAAGCAAAATAAGAATAGCATTCAAATACTAGAACCCTTTTTTGTGAACAAAAAGGATCAAAGCATGGAACAGGAGGAAGACAACACAGTCAGAATTCCCACGAAAAATGCTTCCAAGACACTCGAAGATTGCCTACAAGCTATAGATCAACTGAAAAAGGACTTTGAAAAACAAATAAGAGAAGTGGAGGAAAAATAGGGAACAGAAATGAGAATGATTCAAGAAAATCATGAAAAAAGAGTCAACCTGACTGAAGAAAACAACACTTTAAAAAATAGATTAACTCAAATGGCAAAAGAGGCCCAGAAAGCCAATGAGGAGAATGCCT
>JAQQSW010010660.1:0-12941 GCA_028646575.1 Pseudocheirus occidentalis | reverse complement strand
AGAAAGAAAGAAAGAAAGAAAGAAAGAAAGAAAGAAAGAAAGAAAGAAAGAAAGAAAGGAAGGAAGGAAGGAAGAAAGAAAGAATGTAAATTTTCTAACTTCCATTATTAAATGATTTAAGCCTTGGATATCATCTAAGCCACTGGTGTCAAACTCTAATAGAAACTGGGGCCATTAAGCTACCCCTAAAGATCCCTGTGGGCCTCATATTGACTTGGAAAGACCACATACTAATGTCATCTATATTCCATTGTATTTTTTATTTATTTGGTTAAATATTTCTCAATTAGATTTTAATCTGGTTTCTGTCTACCCCTAATCTGTTTTTTTTTGTTTGTTTTTAAACAGATTAGGAGGAGAGGTAAAGTGTCTGGCCCACCACACTACAGGAAGAACAGAATCAAGGTTTGAACTGAGCTCCTTTGACTACAAATCTACTGCTTTTCCCCCTACACCAAATTTTTGTTACTAGCATGGATAAATCAGGAAATCTAGATGTCACAGTGAATAGAGTTCCCCAGACATGGATTCAGGGAGACTCATCTTCCTGAGTTCAAATCTGACCTCAGATACTTGATAGCCGTGTGACCTTGGGCAAGTCACTTAACCTTGTTTGACTCAGTTTCCTCACCCGTCAAATGAACAGGAGAAGAAAATGACAAACCACTCCTGTATGTCTGCCAAGAACACCCCAAACGGGGTCACCAAGAGTTGTATATGTCTGAAAAATGACTGAACACACACACACATCAGTTAATTCTAGGCAGCTCTATTTCTGTATCTGTAAGAAAAAAAAAGTACCACTGGGCATCAGTGATAACAGCATCAACTTACTAATGTTCATCTGACACCATCTTGGGAGTTTTAGATCAAAATGCAGTGTGCTTATGTAGCTTTAAAAAAAAAAGTCAGATTCTGTTGTTCTGGGGCCAGATAACCTTATACAGAATTTCCCTCTGCAGGGAGTCAGCGGTGAACACACTAATTCTCTGTGCACAGCCCCAAGCATTGAGGATGGGCTACAGAGAGTCTGTTTCATTCATTCCCCCAAGAACTGGTGGATGTGATATGATTTATGCAGATGTTCCAGCCAATGAGCAGCGGGCTGGGGTGGGGACGCGGGCTGGAAAGCAGTGGATGGAGAGGGGGCCGACTCAGAATCTCTCCTGTTTTCTTTTTTCCCCTGGTTAGCCCATTGGCAGCTTGTCTAGCTGGGGATGGGGATGGAGGTGGGGATGTGGGGGTGGGGAAAGGACTTCATTGGGCAGTGATTTTTTTTAAACCATCAGCATAGTTTCCCTCATTTTCTCTCCCCCCCCCCCCCCCGCCCAACCTCCTGACCTTGAAGGATGTTGGAAGGTGTCATGTCAAGAGTGTTTCCCGAGCCAGCTTTGGAGGGAGGTGGGAGGGGGTGGGGAGAGCCTTCTCCTTCCTGAAGGCCGCCTGCCAAAAATAACAGTCGACTCCAGCAGGTCGGCACAGGAAGAGAAAAGACTGGTGCCTGATTTGTAGTCAGACACTCTGAGAGCCAGAATGCATTTTTATTGAAGAGGCCTCCAGAGAGGCATAAACCTTTCATGGAAAAAAAAAATTGTGCTCAAGGCATCTTTTTTTTTTTTAATTTTCAGATAAACTCCCTCTTAAGATGTTCTCTCCTCTGGTCTCCACCCTTGACCTCTGTGGAGGGAAGCCCCCTTTCACGTCCGATCTCTAGAGGCTTAGCTGTTATGACTGTTTTTTGTTTCATCAGGAGCCTGGGTGAGGGAAGCTGTTTTTATAAGATGGGGAGGCCAGGAGGAGAGGCTGAGGGATGGGCTGGCAGGAGGACTGGGTCTTGAGACACCAGGGTCAAATCCCAACTTTTCTGTTTACTGCCTGTAGGATGTAGGACAAGTCACCTCCCCGTTTGTGCCTCACTGTCTTCATCCGTAAAACCAAGAGGCCGGCCTGCCTGATCTCCCAAGGAAGGGCCCTTTCTGGCTCTGAGACTTAGGATCCTGCTGTGATTTCCCAAAATGGCAGCAGTGACATCAGGTCTTGGGCACCCAGGCTTTCTCATTCCTCTTCCCTGCCCCCAGCCTCCATGTCCTCGTACACCCCCAGCACTTCCCACCACTGAAAGCTCTGGCCAAGAATAAATCACAATCCCACATTTGTGGGGAGCAGCACCCTTCTGCTGGGCCACCTTGATGGTTCTCGGCTTCTCTTGCCAACTCCCTTTGGAGGTGAGAAGCTGATGATCCCACAGCTGGCGGTGGGAAGGAGGTGGATCCCCCAGAGGTCACCACATCCAGTCCTCTGTCTCTGCCTCTCTCTGCCTGGGACTTTGCTCCAAGTATCCCGAGGCAGATGGAGCTGGGGCTATTTTTAGAGACATACAGCAAAGCAGATTCCACAGGCTCCCCCAGGCACCTATTCTCATATCTACCATTAGCTCTTCTCTTCTAGATAGGAGTACTTAGGCACAGTCCAAACAAGAGGCCGGGCCAAGGAGAGTCCTCAGACTGAGGACAAGAGCCTCCCATTCTGGCAGGGCCTCTCAGTCCTGTGTGGCTGCAGGCTGAAATTTCAGGCCTTCCTCTTTCTCATCCCCTGCTCATTTTATATGGCCCTTATCCCACCTCCCCTCCTCCATATACCTTCCTTTCCTTTCAATTATGTCTACAGGGGTCCCAAGCTCATAAAGATGAACAGATTAGGAGATTCAATTGCACTCTTTTTGTCTTCTAAAATGAAAATGATGCCAAAATATGTTGCTTTTTTATCCTTTCAACATCATGGAGACCCAGGACCAACATTATTATGCCCAGCACAAGATAGCAAAAGAGGTTCAGGATTTAGAGGCAGAAGACCTGAATCGGAACTGGTATGTGTCATTTATAAGCCAGTGACCTTGGACAAGTCAATGAATTCTTTCTGGGCCTAGGTTTCCTAATCTGTAGCAGGTCCTTTCCCACTCAAAATCCTCTGGTCTAATGATCCATTTGACAGAAGAGGGAGCTGAGGTCCAGAGAGGTCACCTGACCCTTTCCATTTTATCTAGCCAGTTAGAGGCATTGCTGACTTCTGGCACCCAGGCTTCCTGATCATTCCTGGCCCGCTGCTCATTCGTGTTCACGCATTCTTGCACCTGTAGAATTTAACAGAGTAGTAAGTATCCACTATGTGTTTGGTCTTATGCCAGCCACTGCAAGGTGATGGGAATAATAATTCCCATTATGAATATGAATCAAATATTCATATTAACAGCGACAATAAATATAAATTATTCTTTTTATCTCTATGCTGCTCCCTTGCTCTCTGAACTCACTATCTTCTCCCTACATTACAAATACAACCCGGTTGGTTCTTTCCAAGGACAGACTTCCTTACGGTCTCTCATCAACCCTTCCTTGACAACTTTCAATATGCTCCAAGAGGGTCTTTTCTTTCATGCTGGCATGCTAAGATCTCCAGTAGCACTCCACAGAATGTTTATATTGAAATACTGCAAGAACCTGTAATTTCCTCCATGTGGGTCCTCCACTGACTGACGGGGATCACAGTCCCTCCAACAACTTAGTAGATGATCTTCAGTGTGTGTGTGTGTGTGTGTGTGTGTGTGTGTGTGTGTGTGTGTGTGTAGGCAATCAGGGTAAAGTGACTTGCCCAGGGCCACACAGCACTCCAGGTCAAATTTGAACTCAGGTCCTCCTGACTCCCGGGCTAGTAATCTATCCATTGCACTGCCTTGCTGCCCCCAATAGATTGCCTTCAAAGAGTTTTAGTGAGTAAAATACTTCTCATCCAATGACCAACTCAGGGATGAGCTTCTTAAAACTGAGACTGATCAATTCAATTCAGTAAACACTTGTTTAAGTGCTGACTACTGTGCAAAGGTTCGGATATATAAAGACAAGAATGAAAGATGCCCTCTGACTTCAAGGAGCTTACATTCTACTGAGAGATATCCCATGTACGCAGACAAGTAAATGTAAGATAATTGGATAAGGGAGGGAGAATAACTCAGGAAATCAGAAAAGGCTTCCTGTAGGAGGTTGCACCTGAGCTGATCTCTGAAGGAAGATAAGGAATCTAAAAGAAGTGAGGAGGCAGGGCATTTCAGGTATGCGACACAGTCATTGTTGTTATTTTGGGTTCTTAGCTCTCAAAGAGGTCCACAGCATCAGGGAGGTGATGCCATGACTTGCAAGTGGATTGGATTTAGGTGAGGGATAGTTGGACAAAGACACAGAGGTGGGAGATGGAATCAATCAGTATGCATTTATTAAGCTCTTCATGTGCCAGAAACTGTGCTAAGCTCATCAATCAATCAATCAACATTTAAAAAATTTCTATGCCAGACAACCTGCATGAATACAAGTGCATATGAAATAAACAGAAAAATCAATACAAGATAATTTTGGTGGGGATGCACTCGCAGCTAGGGGGAGGATAGATTGGGAGGGGGAGAGATTTTAGAGTGACCAAGGATGGGGAACCTGTGGCCTCAGCGCCCTGCTTTATCCTGGAGACCAATTGGAAGGTCATTGCAACAGTTCAGGTGATATGGGCCTGAACTAAAGGGGTGGGCAGGGAATAGGTATGAGAAATTTTGTAGAGATAGACTCAGAAAGGGATGGTAGCTGATCAAATATTCTGGCTCTCTCCCTCCCTAAATGATCTTCTCTGCTACATGGCATGTCTTCCAATAGAATATGAGGAGTCAAGGATGGGTCTAAGGCTATTGAAATAATAGAGTATTGAGGAGGACTGGGAAACAGCCTCAAAAGCTACAGAACAGTCCAAGAGAAGGAAGACTGGGGAAGAGGCCTTTGGTTTTAGTAATGAATAGATCACCAGTAACTGCAGAGAGAGATTTTTGCTGAAACGATGGAGTTGACACCCAGATTTGCAAGAGACTGGGGAGTGAATGGATGGTAAGAACACACAGGTTCTTCTTCTCCCTAGGGAACAGAGGAGAAGTTATAAGAGGGGAGCCTAGACCCAATTAAGGAGGAGAGGAATCTGAGGGCCCCTCAAACTAATAAGCTGATTAGGGGAAAAAATCAGTCTGGGAGGGATGGGGATCCTGGGGTGCTCAGGGCACCTTGCCCATAGCAGGCAGTCGGGGAATAATGGATGAGGGAGGCTTGGGATTGGAGCTCTTCGTGCTGCCCGGCAGCTGGGGTATCCTCACTTACCCACTCCATCCCGAAGGATCCTCAGTGATCCTGCTAGTGAGAAAAAGCTAAGCCTCCCTCAGCCCTCTGGAAGGAGGCCCACCTTCCCACCAGGGAGGGAAGAGACTTTACTCCTTTGGGCCCTTCTCCTCAAGGCAGAGCACCATGCTGCCACCCAGGACTCTTTCATGCTTTTTTAATCTCTTAGATATGGAAATATTTTTTGAAACTGAAAATGCAGCTGGCAGAATTTCAATGGAAGTGTAATCCATATAAAATATATTTTAGTTGATAATTTTGTAAAATGCACTTTTTTTTGTGTCTCCCCTGGTTTACCAGATCTGTATTTCAGTGTTTACAAGGGGGGATAAACCTTCCCTCTCACCCCCTTCTGACAGAGAAATTAGAAGTAATTCTTTAAGAAAAAAAATAAATTTGAGAAATTGTATTCATTTAGAAAAGGTTCAAAAAAAAGTCAGCATAGACCATCCTTCCTAGGGGTATAACAATGAAAGGGGGTGGAGATGTGGAAATATGGGGAGAAGAGTGGGGAGTGTGCTGAAGGTCTTCTGAGGATAAGGTAATAGCCAGAAAATTTGTAGGCAGTGTGGAAGGAGCCAGTGATGAGGAAGAGACCGAAGGAAGATAAAAGAGAATCCGTTCCAGAAGCAACCAATTCAAGGGCACAAATAGGGAGCTCATCCTTGGAAAGAAGGGCTTCTCTGAGCCTAGAACAAAAGAGGAGGATGGGGTAAAGGTGCAGACGGTCTGGAGGTATGGGAAGAGGAGAAAAAGATATTTGTGGTAGATGTCTTCTGCTTTCTCAATAAAGTCAGAAGTATGGGGCAACTAGATGGTGCAGTGAATAGAGCATCAGCCCTGGAGTCAGGAGGACCTGAGTTCAAATGTGACCTTAGACACTTGACACTTACTAGCTATGTGACCTTGGGCAAGTCACTTAACCCCAATTGCCCTGCCTTCTTCCCTCCAAAAAAGAGTGTGGTACGAGTTGAGGGATAACGATGGAATGGGGTTTTCTAAAGGATTTGAAGAGAGAGAAGTTTTAGAACAGCCACTTGTAGGGATTTTGGTAGAAAGTCAGAGGAGGAAAAAGAAAAAAAGGAGGTACGGGTAGCAGGAAGAGCCCACTTGAGGTCAGAGAACTTGTATTTACAGGGGACCTAGTCAATGGGGTTGCTTGACTTCCTCCAGAAGCATCCAAAGCTTGGGAGCAAAAGCAGAGGAGAGGCAGGGGAGTCCCAGAGTCAAAGATTAGCAGGTGCAAATGTTGGAGGAAGCAGAGGAGAAGGAATTCAAGGATGGAGGACTTATTATTATTATTATTATTATTGCAGGGCAATTGGGATTAAGTGACTTGCCCAAAAATCACATGGCTAGCAAGTGTGTTAAGTGTCTGGGGCTGAATTTGAACTCAGGTGCTCCTGACCCCAGGGCTAGTGCTCTATTCAATGCTCCACCTAGCCATCCCAGATGGAGGACTTCTTGAACTCCCATCTCTGATCTCAAGAATTACCTTCTATGTTGAACTTTTCCTGATCCTTCTCTCTGCCCCACCCCCACAATTGCTAGTGCCTTTCCTCAGGTATATTCTTTTATTTATTTAGTATTTACATGCATACATGCATATAGACATATTTATAATGTGTGTATATTTAGGTATATATTGTATATGTACAGAGAGAGAAAGAGAAAGGAAAAAGAGATAGAGAGGAGAGAGAGAGAGAGAGAGAGAGAGAGAGAGAAGAGGGAGAAGAGGGGAGAAATAGGAGAGAAAAAGAGACTAGGGAGAGGGGGAAGGAGAAAAGAAGTGCGAGAGAGGGGGAAAAGGAGGGAAAGAGAAAGAAGAAGGAGAAGGAGAGAAAGAAAGGAAAGGGAGAGGAGGGAGGGGAGGGAGAGATAGAAGGGAGAGAGAGGAAGAGGGAGGGGAGAGAGAGAGAGCTTGGACCTTAGAACAGAGAATGTCAGAGTTGGGAAGGGTCTTAGAAAACAGAATGTCAGGGCTGAGGGTAGAGGGATGTATTAGAATAGAGGCAGAAGGTCCCTCAGAACACAGAATGTCAGAGCTAGAAGGATATTTAGAAGACAGCATGTTAGAGCTGCAAGGGACCTTAGAATCTCAAAGTTGGACAGTGTTGGAGCAGAAAGGAACTTTACAAAATATCACAGTAGAATGCAAGATGTTTTTGCTAGCAGACCGGTCACACAGCACTGCCTAAGGAGGGTTAACTAAGCGTTGACTAAGGTCCGGGATCAAACCCCAGCTCTGACAACTTAGACGCATCTCTGTTTTCCCATCTGTATAATGAGAATGGAAACTCTGGAGCTGCTTACTTCCCAGAGTACATATAGAAGTTTTCCTTTGAAAAATTGTAAAAACAAACCAAAAACCACAGAAAGCCCCCACAAAAACACTTCCCCCCCAAAAAATCCCAACACTTTGAAACTTGGGAACATGAGCAATTAAAATGTAGAATATCAGAGCCGGAAATTCAGCCCAATCCTATTATTTTACAGATGTGGAGATTCAGACCCAGAGCAATTAAGTCATGAGTCAATTAAGAGCAATTAAATGCTTAGAGAGTAAGATAGGGACCAGAACCTAAGTCGGGGTGGGGGGGGAGAGCATTTGACTTGGCATCTGAGGTAAAGGGTTTGATTCCTCAGTTCTGCAAATATCTATTTATGGTTTAGAGACCATCTAATTCCCCTCCCTCTCATTTTCAGACAGGGAAACTGAGGCACAGAGAAGTTAAATAATTTGCCCAAAGCCTGAATAAGTCATTTATAACATCCCTAAATCTATGATTCTCCTCACCCCATGTCCAGAGTTTCTCCTGACCCAGCCTCTATAGGGAAGAGGTTCTGAGCTGTTTTCTAGTAGCTGCAGCTGATGTCTGTGGATCTGGGCTCTCCCAGGGTCCTCCGGGGATGGAGGGCATGAGATTGTTTGGAGTTAGGGATGCCATCTGGGGCTCTGACAAGCCACAACTTGCCAACCTACACAGGGATCAAGCTTATAACCTTGCTGTCCTCAGGGCCAGCTCTAACTCTCCCAACTATAATCCCTTCACCTTCTGAAGGGTTACTCTTGTCACAAATGGCCACATCCTTTGAAGAGTAGAGTTCCTCAAAACATGGGTCAATTCTTCTTTACTCCTACTTAGACTTCCTGCCTCCCAGCTTTATTCATGCTGTTCCTCCAAGTCTGGAAGGCACTGCCCCCTCCCACTTCTCTGCCTGCCCAAATTCAAGCCACCCATCAAGGCCCAACTCATGTCCAATCTCTCCCAAGAAGCCCCAGGGATCCCTCCCTTCTCCAGTTCTCTGCAGGCTGAATACCAACGACTCCCTTTGCCACTTAATCCTGTACTGACTTATTACATTATTTATTTTGTCCTGCATTTGCAGTTCCCAACAATATCCCAAACTTTGCTCAATCAAAACTTGTGTCTCTGTTTCTTGGAGAGGAAATTTGATATAATAGGAAAGATCCCGAACGTGGAGGCAAGAGAGCCAACTTGAATTTTAGCTCTTCTACTTATATGCCTTGTGAGTTGAATCAAGTTGCTTCCTTTCTTCCGAACCTCACTCTTCTCATCTGTGTAATGGGGATAATACACACTACCTGGTGTAGTGTCTGGTGTATAGTAAGGGCTTAAGAAATGCTTGTTAATTGACTACCGAGCTCACTGGGTTGTTTAGAAAGGACTTTCCCCTCACTGCTAATGCCTCCCTCTGAGATTACCTTCTATCCCCTTGTATACATGTTGTATGTGTGTAGTTTATTTGAATGTTCTCTCCTCCATTAGAAAATGAGTTCTCTGAGAGTAGGGACTTGTCTTTGCCTTTTTATGTGCTTAGCATAGGACCTGGCACAAAGACAGGGCTTAAATGCTTGTTTACTGAATTTATAGGAGATGACTTGGACAAGTCACCTAAGTTTTCTAAGTTTCATTTTTCTTTCCTTCCTTTCTTTCCTTCTTTTCTTTCCTTCTTTTCCTTCCTTCCGTTCATTCGTTCTTTCTTTCTTTCTTTCTTTCTTTCTTTTTGGAGGGGGTAAGGCAGAGCAATCGGGGTTTCAAGGTCACATGGCTACTAAGTATTAAGTGTCTGAGGTCAGATTTGAACTCAGGTCCTCCTGACTCCAGGGCTGGTGCTCTATTTACTCACCACCTAGCACCCCCCCCCATTTATCTTATCTATGAGAAGCTTGGACTTGGTGTTTTCTAAGGTACCTTAAAGCTTGAAATCTTATTGATGAATGAATGAATGATTTCTCATGCAATCAAGAAAAATCAAATCTAGGACTGAGCTGGTGCAGGAATAATCCCTCAATTCCAAGGCACTTATTAGCACTAAGACAGCTCTCAGTGAGACCCCCACCTGCACTCACTGTCTCTCCAACTTCCGCTCTTGGTTCTTTGGGAGCCTCAACTTTTCACCAGACTGAAGCCAAAGTTAAACTTCAGAGGTGGACATGTGACAAGGACAGCCGGAGATAACAGATGGCAGGCTCACCTGTTGAAAGAATGGCTCTGTAGCAGAAAAATCACCCCCCAAGGCCCCTCCAGGTTCTTCATTGCTCTGGCCTCTCACTGCCCCCAGAATCCCAGCAATGAACCGATGACAGCTTCCTCCTGACCCACCGACAGTGACAAATGACTCACCAAATGGCTTTACGTTGATTATTGTGCCTTCGGCCCCATGCTACCCAGGAAGCGCCATTCTAAGTGAGTCTTTAGTGCCCGGGGCAGGTGTTGGCAAGATCTTCTTAAGAAGCCTGCATATAGTGTGTGGGGGTGTGTGGGAGGGTGTCCATCTAAGGTTTAGAAAGAAAAGGGGGCACTTGGATGACTTTCTTAAATTAGAGCAAGACAACCTGTCTTCTAGGATGACCCATCGATCTGGCTGGGCCTCCTCATTTGTGAGGGAGGAACCTCCTGCAGGGAACCAGACAGCTGGTGGGCCCTGACTCAGGCTGGAGAAAGCAGTGTCTCATATTTACATGCTTTGTGCTTTCCTCATAACAGTACCAGGAGATGTATAGGTAAAGTATTATTATCCCTGTTTTGAGGAAACTGAGTCTCTCTCTTTTTTTTAAGCAATGGGGGTTAAGTGACTTGCCCAGGGTCACACAGCTACCTTGGACTAGTCACACACAACTAGTAAATGTCTGAGACTGGATTTGAACTCAGGTCCTCATGATTCCAGGGCTGATGCTCTGTCCACTCTGCAACCTAATTGCCCCTGAAACTAAGTCTCGAAGAGAAGTAATAACTCACCCAAGGTGAGTTAGTAGTAGTTCACATGATAGATTTCAATCAAGAGTCAAGAGAACTCAGATGTCATGGAGTCCCAGGCTCTCATTCACAGATAAGGACATGAAGGTCTAAAACTGGTAATGGACTTTCCCAAGGTCCTATAGGCAGCAGTCAGAATGTGGATAGCTGTCTTCTTATTCCCAAACCTATGAGCGTCCCTCCCTGTCACCAGCACCTGCCCCTTCCCCATCCTTGTCTCAGCTCTGCCACTGACTCCCTATGTCACCTTTTGAAAGTCACTTTTCATAGGATCAGGGATTTTTAGAGGTCATTATGTCTAATACCCTCTTCTTACAATGGGAGAAACTGAGATCTGGGGAGGTCAAATAAACCTTAATTCAATTCACTTTTAAACAAACATTGATTGTGGATATGCTGTATCCAGAGCACCTTGACAGATGCTGGAAGAGATAGAACTGACAAGGTCTCCACCCTCAGGGAGCTTCCAGTCCAGTAAGAATGAGTAGCATTCAAACACTCAGTTGGGTGTCAGAGCTCATCCCCCGTGGGGAAGACCGCCCTCCAGTGAGGCAGATGCAGCCCTCCTTCCCTACTCACCCTCCACATCCTCATAGAGGTTCACCACTGTGGGTCCATCCAACTGGTGATCAAGAGAGGACTTTCTCTGTTTCTCTTGATGTCACTCTGGTAGCGGAGAAACCCATGAGACATACATCAGCGGTCCTTTGTTCTTGCCTGTGACTCATGCATCGAAGGGTGACATCCTTCGCTTCCCCTTTGTAAGATGTCACAGTTTGCTCACATCTACCACTCCCCTGCCTATGGCTCTTAAGAGGATGCTCATTGTTCATTCTTTGGAGAGATTACAGGCTTCCATGACTCGTAGCTGTACAACACTACCAGAAGAATAATGATGGCAAACGGATGGGCCTTTGTTTCAAGGATGAGATGGGGTCAATGGAAGAATGCTTCCATTTCCCAAAGGCGATCCAGACTACTCTTTTCTTTCTATTCTGTTCGGAGCTTACCTAACCCATTGTGATTTGCAGGGAAGCTCTGTATAAGATACATGCAAATACATGTATCTGGACATGTATGTATATATACATGTGTATACCATATGTGTATAATACTTTATGTTTGTATATAATACTTGTATGTGTATATGTATATCTTATGTATGTATATAATCTCTGTAGGCATAGATGTATAACATCTTATTGTACATATAGTATTTGTGTGTATGTATAAAATCTTATGTGTGTATGTAATATGCACATGTTGCTCCTTCCCTCCCCACTGGCTCCTGGCTTACCTTTTCTTGCCTTCCCAAGGACTAGTCTGGTGTCGTCTCAAAGACTGACTCTTTCATCAGGAAACATCAGCCACTCTTACCTAGAATTTGGAGCCCAGCTCTCCGATAGTGACTCAACATTCTCTGCTCTCCTGTTCTGATCCCCTCTTCTCATCCCCCTTCTTCCTTCTCCTTCCCTGTCACCCTCCTCATTCCCATTTTCTGCCTCTGACAGAATCATGGAATCCTTAGAGCTGCATGGATGACCAGTTTCTGCCTAAAGCACAAACCTTGTCTCTGACATTGCTGATGAGCCTTCCCCCACCTCCTACCATCTCTCTCACCTCCTCACCTCTCAATTCCCTTTCTTCACTTCATCTCACATTTATCCTGTCAGTTGTCAGAGTCACCTATCCTCCTCCTCCTGCTCCTCCTTCTCCTCCCCTTCCTTCCTCTCCTCCTGTTCTTCCTCCCCTTTCTTTCCTTCCCCCTCCTCCTTCTCCTCCTCTTCCTCCCCCTTTGCCCCCTCCTCCTTCTCTTCTTTCTCCACCCCTGCTGCCACACTGCTGAACAGCACTGCTTAGACAGCCCTGCCGAGCAGGACTGCTACACATTCATGCTGACTAATCTCAGCTGGGCTCTGGTAGCTACACAGAAACTCTTTTCTTTCCCCTTATAATTCCCTTTCTTTTTCCAGACTCTACCATATTTACCCAGAGTCACTGCTTCAAGCCTTCTTTCTCCTCACTTCCCCAACAACCCCCTCCATTCCTCTTCCTTTTTGTAGATGACCTTGTCTCCTCCCTTCCAAAGATACTCAAGGCCATCCTTCCCAGGCTCCCTCATGTCCCCCTTCTGCATCTCAAAAGCCCTTCACACCTTCACCCATCCTCTCCTCTGCTCCAGTGTTAAGGCCAAGCCCACTCCTGAGAGCCTTGATCCCATTGCCTCCTTTCCCTTCTAGGGGCTGACCACATTCATCATTCATGGGAGGATTATAGATTTAGCAGTAGAAGGGATGTTAGGTGTCACTTCACTTAACCTCCTCGTTCTACAGATGAGAAAACAGACCCAGAGGGTTGCCTGACCTGCTAGAGGCCACAAGAGTAGTGAGTCACAGGTTCAGAATGCAAACTCGGCTCCTCCAACTTCGTGTTAAGCCTCTTCCCACTGAACAGTGCT
>JAQQSW010010659.1:0-12941 GCA_028646575.1 Pseudocheirus occidentalis | reverse complement strand
GCTTCACAAAAGAGGCACCAGGATGGTCTGCTCCAAGGGAACGGAGGGAGAAGCAGCAGCGGCAGGAGCAGGAGGAGGAGGAGGAGGAGGAGGAGGAAGATGATGGTGGTGATGGTGAGGAAGAGGAGGAGAAGGAGGAGGAGGAGGAGGTGGAGGAGGAGGACAAGGAGGAGGAGGACAAGGAGGAGGAGGAGGAAGAGCCATGACATAATTTTTTAAAAATTTATAGGCATTTATTTTCTTTTCTCATCTCTACACCTTCCCCTGTTCCTGCAATCCAATGAGAAAGAAAAAGAAAACCCTTACAACAAACATTGCATGGCTCAATTGATACCTTTCTGGATGTGGAATCAGGAGAATCTAGGCTGATATAATGCCTATGGCAGTAACTGTATAGCCCTGGGCAAGTCAACCTATCTGTGCCTCAGTTTCCTTACCTGCAAAATAAGGCTTATAATAGCATTTATTTAGGATTGTGTGGATCAGATGAGATCATATTTGTAAAGTACTTAAGACCATAAGATTTAGATTTGGAAGGGACTTCAAAGGCCCCCAAACCCAACCCCTTCATTGACAGAGAAGGAAATTGAGGCCCATAAAAGTTAAGTGATTTGTCCAGGGTCACACAGCTAGTAAATTTTAAAAATTGAATTATTTATTTTTTAGTTTTCAACAATAACTTCTGTAAGTTTTAGATTTTATCAAAACCCTTCCCTCTTCCTTCCCTCCCCAAGACAACTTGCAATCTCATATGGGGTCCACATACCATTCCAAATAAACATATTTTCACATTAGTTGTATTGAATGGAAGAATGATAACAAATGGGAAAAACCATGAAAGAAAAGAAAACAAAATAAAGCAAAACAAAAAAAGAAATAGTCTGTTTTGTTCTGCATTCCCACTCAATATTTCTTTGTCTGGATGTGACTGGCCTTTTCCATCATGTGTTCTTTGGAATTGTTTTATGTCCCTGCATTGTTGAGAAGGGGTAAGTCTATCAAAATCAGTCCTCACACACTGTAGCTCTTACTGTGTACAATGTTCTGGTTCTGCTCCCCTCACTCAGCATCAGTTCATGTAAGTCTTTCCAGGTTTCTCTGAAGTCCACCTGCTCATCATTTCTTATAGCATAATAGTATTCCATTACATTAATATACCACAACTTGTTCAGTCATTCCCCAGGTGATGGGCATTCCCTCAATTTCCAGTTCTTGGCCAACACAAAAAAAACTGCCATAAATATTTTTGTACCTGTGGGTCCTTTTCACATTTTTATGATCTCTTTGGGATACAGCCCTATAAGTGATATTACTGGGTCAACGGGTATGCACATTTTCAAAGCCCATTGGGCATAGTTCCAAATTACTCTCCAGAATGGTTGGATCAGCTCACAGCTTCACCAACATGAATTAGTGTTCCAACATTCCCACATCTTCTCCAATATTTATCATTTTTCTGTTTTGCCATGTTAGCCAATCTGATAGGTATGATGTGGTATCTCAAAGTTGTTTTAATTAGCATCTCTTTAATCGATAGTGATATAGAGCATTTTTTCATATGACTATAGGTAGCTTTAATTTCTTCCTCTGAAAACTTCCTGTTCATATCATTTGACCATTTATCACCTGGGGAATAAAATTTATAAGAATACGAATCATTCCCTATCTGATAAATGGTCACAGCTAGCAAATATTTAAGGCAGGAATTGAACTTTGCAAATCTTGAAATACTACATAAATATAAGCTATTTCATCAGTCTTAGCTATTGTGATTTGTATATGATGAATTTGACCAGGGTCTCTTTATTTTCTTGTGCTATGTATAGATCAGATAAAATATTTCTCCCTTGTGGCCACTTTAGTCGTTGGTTCAATTTGCAGCAAGAGGAATGTTGTCCAATTGCTTCTATCTCAAGCATCTGCTGCAGTATCCTCATGTAAACATCTAATCATAGTACAAGTACAATTGAGTGGATCTAACTAGAGATCTGGGAAATTTACAAAATAATAGTAAGGTGAATTGACCTGGAGGGAATGTGGACATTAGCTGGAGCTAACACTGTTTATGAGTGACAACATTCCAATTGTCAAGTCCCTTCTAAAAATGGTGCTACTTGGAAACCCCTGCTGACCTGCCACAGCTTTGTCTCCACTTGAGGCTTATATTCAATGGAATGAGCTAGAATTATAAGTGAGAAATGAATGAAAACTTTTGCTTGATGAGACAGACTATGACTAAATAATAATTATTATTATTTATTTGACTATATTACAAATGAAGGCCAAATTCATGAATGATTTTTTAACTAGTGGATTTAAAAATTAAGGTAGAGTATCATCTTCCTTGAGTGATTTAAATATATTTCTGGCTGGAGACAAGTGGATAAAACTGAAGGGTTGCCATTTGGCATGCTGGAAGATTCAATTTAGCATTTTAAAGTTTTTCCCTTCTCGTTCTGTTTTGGTGAAAGAAATAGAGGTCAGTAAAATTCCACATTTTGAAGTGTCTTTGACCTTCTCCATTATCTTTGTTTCCTTCTGAGATGCTAAATCAGAAAAGCCTGAATTGGGATCATACTTTGGATATTGAATGGTTCTATGACCATAGACAAGTCACTTAGTATCTATCTTCTATAAAACTGGGATAATACCTTTAGCATTCTAATAACTCCACTGGGTTATTGTGAGGTTCCAGTGGGATTATGTATATAAAGTGTTCTACAAATATTAAGGTGTTATGTAAATAACAGCCATTGTTTTTCTTTCCTTTGGAAAAAGAGAGAGACAGAGAAAGAGAGACAGAGAGACAGAAAGACAGAGACAGACAGACACAGAGAAACAGAGACAGAGAACAACAATTAGAGGAACAGCACTAGAGTAGGAGAACCTATGTACATGTACTTGCTTGACTCAGTCAGCAATTGGCCTTTTCAGATGATAAAACCATAAAGGACAAGGCCTTTCTTGATATTTCCCTCTTTTTATTATAATAGGCAAAGGATATGAAATTTCAAAAGCATAGAAAATTTCCAGTATGGGAACTCCCTTCACCAGAACAGATTGCAACCTATTACTGAATAGATATGTTCTAAAGAATTTCCTATAACATGGGGAGGTTACATCCCTTGCCCAGAGTCACACAGTTAATGAGTGTACAAGGTGGGATTCAAACTACACACCTAGCATAGCATTCTTGACCCTCTGCCTCTACATACTACTGAACAACTTATATGGAAATGTAGCACTCATGGTGTTTTTGTAGATTTAAGAAAAAAAATTCCACTGAATGAATGAGTTCCAATTATTCTTAACTTGTTGATATTATTAATAAATTTTGTGGGTATCTGGAGTCAAGTTGACTTTTTTGGTTTGGAGTGAAAATTAGAGGAAGAAAGGGATAAAAAAGTGAGAATAGTGAAAAACTTTTCTTAATAATATATCCAACTGTGCAGTGAAATGAACTTACCATTTTACATTGCCTTTTTATTTTGTTTATTAGGGGAAACACAAATTTAATTTGTATTTTCAATTTACAGAACATTTTTAAGAAAGTAAGGGAGGATAAATTTGGATCGGCTATCTCTGTCTCTGTCTCTCTGTCTCTCTCTCTGTCTCTCTCATTCTCTCTCTGTCTCGGTCTCTCTCTGTTTCTGTCTCTCTCATTCTCTCTCTGTCTCTGTCTTTCTCTGTCTCTGTCTCTATCTCCCTTCCCCCTTTTTTCTTTCTCTCTTCTTCAAAGGATCATTCACCTTTTGAGTCAGAATTTGGCCAATATTGCTCAGTTTTACTGCTCTGTGAACTGAATCTGGCATATTCTGGTGTATTGCAATCTACTTAGAGTTTTCCATGCCTAATTCATGTTTTATGTTCAGAATAATTATTAAGTATGGAAATTAAGATGTAGCTATGCTGTAATTTTGCACTTTGCCCATTAGAGAAACACAGATGGAAGGACAAGATAAATGTATGCTGAATTTAAAAAGTGCTGCATTAAAAATACTTTGGCTTTTTACCTTTCTTTCTCCTTTTCTATTTAAGCAACAAAAGTGCTACTATTACCTTCCCTCATTCTCTTTCATTTCCTCATTTACATTCTAGGTAATAACTTGGCTGGGTTAGCCAAGCTTGACTAGCACATTGTCACTCCATTGACTAGTGTCCACAATCAAAAGCAAAGAACCATTTGGTTGTTTTCTCCCCACCCCCTCATATAGTATACCTTCCATCTGAAAATAAGAAAAAAATTTCCCAAAACAGGGATCACTATATTACCAAGGCAGGCAGAAAGGCCACCCGAGGGAGTACACAACCTGGAGTGAAAGCCAACTGCGAGAGGGGAGAAAGTAATGAACAGTTTTGAAAAATGAGGTTATGTAACTTAGAGCTGCCCAGGGATGCTCTGAAGGTCTATTAGACACAGTTCTTGAAAAGTGGTTTAAATGAAACTAAAATGTAATAATGGAATTCTCTCACTAGAGAGAATGGAAAATGATTCTTCACTAGAATGAATCAACTCCATCAGGAGGTTGGTACTGGCTTTAGCTTGTTTGGGCAGTATTTGGTATTTGGCAAAAGAAGGTTTAGCTGAGGGGAACATCTAATGAATGAATGTGGTTCATTGAACATGGGAAATTAATCCCTTTTCTCCAAAGGTGTCACCCAGAGTTTAGGAACATCAAGTGATTTTGTCCAGTCAGTCATTTGGGAAGGCTTAATAGGAACATTATTCTGCTTCCTGGCAATTTGATATTCTTTGTCTTCAAAGTTTCCCTGAGACTCTGTCTCTTATTTTTGTCTCTATCAGTTCTGTCTCTACCCCCTGACTGTCCTTCTTCCTCTCCCTCCTTCTCTATGTTTATTTTATTTATTCTTTATGTCTCTTTCTGGTATTATTTGTTTTCAAAATCAATCTCCCTCCTCCTCTATGTCTCTTCTTACTTCATTGTTCCTTCTCTGATATTCTTTATGTTTCCTCTCTGTCCTATCTTCTCCCCTATATCTCATTCCCCTTCTTTCTTTCTTTTTTCTTTCTTTCTTTCTTTCTTTCTTTCTTTCTTTCTTTCTTTCTTTCTTTCTTTCTTTCTTTTTCTTTCCCTTCTACAGAATCTCTTCTTAAATGAAACCTGGACAATTTGTGAGAATGGAAACAAGAAAGACTGGTCAATTTTCATTGCCTTTTAATACCCAAATAAATTTCTTTTATCGTGATATCTTGCTGGTACTTATGGCTCATTCTTGCTGAGCTTTTGCCCAGACAGTTCTTCCAATGGTCAGTGCCTGGAATGAGAAGTTGAAATAATTTTGGATTGCCCTTCTTTCTCATAAAGAGAGGAAGATATTACTATAGTGAGCCTTATGAGTGTCCAAATAATTTATTTATTGTTTAATGCCTTGTTGTTATTGCTGTTCAGTCTTTTTAGTTATGTCCAACTCTTCATGACGCCATTTAGGGTTTTCTTGGCAACAATACTGGAATAGTTTTCCATTTCCTTCTGCATCTCATTTTACAGATGAAGAAACTGAGGCAAGCAGGGTTACAGGGCTTGCCCAGGGTCATACAGCTACTGATCTAGGCTGGATTTAAATTCAAGAAGATGAATTAAATTCAAGAAGATGAAATTCAAGAAGATGAATTCTTACTCCAGGTCTGGTGCCCTATCTACAGCTCCACTCAGATGCTCTTTAGGAATGATACCACCTTCCATCTGAGTTGAATTCTGTACTTTTCCAAATACTTCGACATCAGTTATTTTATTTGAAACCCACACCTCTGTGAGGGAGGCAGAACACATCCTATTAATCTTCACTTTGTAGATGAAAAAAAAACTAAGGTTGAGAGAGTTTCGTTTACTTGTTATAGGTTATATAAAAGTGAATGTCATAACCAGTGAGAGTCCAGGTCTCATGGTTTTTTAGTCATATGATTTTTCTTTGCTTTCTCTTCTATAATTCTAACTTGTCTTTTAAGAAAACATTTCCTTTCAAATATATCTCCTCCTAAATGGACTCTACATGACAGATATTTGTGATAGAAGTTAAACTGTTCCCTACAAATGATTTGGTTTGTCATAGAATCCATATCTAGCAGGTGCCAAATTAGACCATGCTTCACATACCACCCAGATGTTCTCCTGGGCCATCTTGTTCTGTCTACCATCTGCTCTACCTCTACCCACCTGGAAATGCCGCCTGTACACATCTCCAAAAATTCATGCACCAAGTCCCTGGGAGAGTTAATCCATTCAGGTTTGAATACCTACACTGGGGCTGAGCTGTTCTAGTTGGTAACTGAGTAAAAACTCACTTAGCTCAGAGTCATACTTCACATTCCATCAAGCTATCCACCCAGATGGTCTTGCCATCTGCCTTGCCACCATAAGCACCTACCTCACCTCCTCTATCTTTCCATATAAAATAAAAATAGATAAAGATATCTTTATCTTATAAAAAGATATAAAAAAGATAAAAATCTTATCATTATTTATGGAAAGGGTCTGTCAATTAGCCTATGGGTTGACCCTATGGATCAACTCATTATCCCAATTACTTCCCAGACTAAAACTCTCTTCCCTGGTTACCACTCCTATATATGTGCCATTTTCTTTTGTTAGAATTTAACCTCCTTGAGGGCAAAGGTTTTCTCAATTTTGCATTTGTGTTCTCATCAGGGACTACCTGATTCAATAGATGCTTTTTCATTCATTCATTCATTCATTCATTCATTCACTCACATCAGAATTAGAAAGGGTCATAAAGATCATAGAGTCAATATGTCCTCAAGCAAGAATCCCTCTACCATTTTCATGACAAGTAGTCATTCAGCTTTTTCTTGATGAACTTCAGCAATGTGAAATTCACTGCAAAGAATTAAACCCATGCTACCTGTGGATAACTGTAATTATTAGGAAGTTTTTCTTTATGAAGAAATTGTCCTCATATTTTCTACTTATTGTTCCTAATTCTACCTGGTAGGAAAGAATAC
The DNA here is from genome assembly GCA_028646575.1 of Pseudocheirus occidentalis. NCBI lineage: Eukaryota > Metazoa > Chordata > Mammalia > Diprotodontia > Pseudocheiridae > Pseudocheirus > Pseudocheirus occidentalis. The sequence continues at coordinate 5,959 of JAQQSW010010659.1, read as the reverse complement.
AAGAAGTATACTTTCTTTTCTGTATTGCAGCCCTTTAAGCCCATAAAGATATGTTTTTCTTTTCTTGACTAAACATTATTAAATCCTTCAATTTATGCTCACATGGTAAAAGTTTTGAGTCCCTTCATGATTTATTTTTGGTCCAACCTATAATTTCTTTTTTTTTTTTTTTGCTATTTGGAGGAGGAAAGGCAGGGAAATTAGGGCTAAGTGACCTGCCCAAGGTCACATGGCTAGTAAGTGTTAAGTGTCGGAGGACAAATTTGAACTCAGGTCCTCCTGACTCCGGGGCTGGTGCTCTATTCACTGTGCCACCTACCCACCCCCCAACCTATAATTTCATTGGGCAGCTAGATAGCACAGTGGATAGAATACCTGGCCTGGAATCAGAAAGACTCATCTTCCTGAGTTCAAATCTAGCATCAGACACTTACTAGCTCTGTGACCCTGAGCAAGTTACTTAACTCTGACTTAGTTTCCTCATCTGTAAAATGGGCTGGAGAAAGAAATAGCAAACCACTTCAGTATCTTTGCCAAGAAAACCCCAAGTAGAGTCACAAAGAGTTGGACAAGACTGAAAATGACTGGACAACAACAAAAAATAATTTCATTGATGTAGGGAGCATTGAGAGAGGAATGAATGAATAGTTTACCAATGAATATTTACAACTATTCTGCAACCTAGAAACTTAGTGAATGGCCTGGGGGTATGAAAAGGTAAATGAAGTGCCCAGAGTAACACAACCCATATGTTAAGGGCAACTCTTGAATCCAGTTCCTCTTTTCTCTGAGGCCAGATGTCTGTGCATTGTGTCACATTGTCTTTCTTTGGTTATCTATTAGAAAAGAATAATGATTTTCTATCAGATGGTTGTTTTTAAAAATCATTGTGTTTAATTCACTTTTGAGTTTGTCAGGGAGCGAGGTAGAAGAATCAGTTCTTTATTAAGAAGGGAACTTTGTCAACGTTCATTGGACGTTCTTTAGTAAAGAAGAGACAACCATCCTTCTTGGATGATATCTTCGTTCTACAGTGGCCGAAAGGCAGAGGACTGAACAAGATCACCTTTCAAGGTCATCGTGATTCACTGTATGAACAATGTAAAGCAGGAGACAATAACTAATGTCACTAATTTTATTGTACAAAGGGGAAGCACATAGTATTAGGGAGTAGAAAGATAGCTATTTTCAGAGTTGGAGAACTTGGTCTAGAATCTTGGCTCTGCCCTTCTTTTTAAAAAATCTTATTTAATATTTTACTTTTCCCAATTACATGTAAAAACAATTTTAACATTCTTTTTGAGTTCCAAATTCTCTCCCTCCTTCCCCTCCCATCTCATTGAGAAGGCAAGCAATTTGACATAGGTTATACATGTGTACTCATGCAAAACATATTTCTATGTAAGTCCTTCTGTGAAAGAAAGCACAGACAAAAACAAACCCAGACAAATAAAAAGTGAAGAAAAAGTATATTTGTCCTGCATTCAGATTCTACCAGTTCTTTCTCTGGAGATGGACAGCACCTTTCAACATAATTCCTACAGAATTTTCTTAGATCATTATATTGCCAAGAATAGCTAAGTTATTCATGGTAGATCATCATATAGCATTGCTGTTACTGTATACAATGTTCTTCGAAGGTTGTGCTCATATCACTTTGCATCAGTTCATGTAAGTCTTTCCAAGTTTTTCCTGAGAGAATCCTGCTCATCATTTCTTAAAGCACAATAGTATTCCATCACAATCATATGCAATAACTTGTTTAGCCATTCCCCAAGTGATGAACATCCTATCAATTTCCAGTTCTTTGCCACCACTAAAAGAGATGCTATAAATATTTTTATATGCATAGGTCTTTTTCCCTTTTGTTTTGTTTTTTTAAATCTCTTTGGGATACAGACCTAATAATGGTATTGCTTTGTCAAAGGGTATGCATGGTTTTATAACCCTTTGGTTATAGTTCTAAATTGCTTTCCAGAATGTTTGAAGCAGTATACAACTTCACCAATAGTACATTAATGTTTTAGTTTTCATACATCCCCTCCAATATTTGTCATTTTTCATTTCTATTACATTAGCCAATCTGGCAAGTGTGAAAGGACAAGGAAGAGGAAGACAGAAAGGCATATTAAACATAGATGATAATAATAAACAAAAATTTCATATTTATCAACTATTAAAAACAGTAAGAAAGTCAAATAACAAGTCTTTTCATGTTCTATACTGGTACTTCTCCAATTTTAGTAAGATTGTGTTGAATAATGAAGAATTAAGACACTTTCTCCCTCCCTTTCGTCCTGCTGTCCCTCAATAGATGGAGCTGTAAGGGTCTAATGAATAGAATTGGAAAGCCACAAAGCCAGGACCAGAAAGAGATGTGAAGTAACCAGAATAATTTTCTGCAGTTTTAGGCATAAGATAAAAGGCATAGAAAAATTGGCTAGTATCCTTCAGAATATGGCAAGATAAAAAGGTTTTGACCTCAAAGAGTGAAACAACTTTTGCACATCAATATTCCTCTGGAAGAAAATAGATTAAAAGTCATTAGGATTGGATCGTGTCTAAGGCAATCAGATAGGAAATTTGCCGGGGGGGGGGGGGAAGTTGAGTTTTAAGTAAAGGATCTTGGGTAAGTATATCAAAGGTAAATCCATTGGATTGTGAAAAGTTCTCATATTTTTTTCCCCCTGAAATTCAAGAATGTAAGAAATAAAATATCTTGAATTATTAGAGTCATATCAGAATATGACTAACTCTTATTGTATCTAACCCAGTCTAGTGTTTGTTGTTGATCCATGTTGTCCCTTTCTTGTGAGGCAAGGGGCATGCAGGTTCCTGGTATTTAAGATCACAGAAACATTTCAAATCTAGGTCCCAAGAAGGTCAGGAACAGGGAATGATATTTAATGGAGGATGCACAAGACCAGGAGTATGGCACATGCTATTTAATTTATTTTGACCAAATAGAGCAGAGGTTCTCAAACTTATTTGGCCTACTGTCCCCTTTTCAAAAAATTACTCAGCACCCTCTGGAAATCTGCTTTCTTTACCTCTTTAATGATTTTTCAAAAGTTGATGTCATTTCAAAAAATAGGAATTTTGTTGTCTCATCCAAGAACTTTCTTCCTGGCCCTGGAACATTTAATAGCCCCTATAGCCTTCTAACCCTGGGATACTTTCCCCCCTAGGCCGGCCCCTTTTCCCAGTGGTGAACTCCTCCTAGCACTTCCATTTTGTGGAGTGGCCCAGCCTAAGCAACTTAACATTCATTCTTCTCAAAGTTCTGCTCCCAACTTTCTGGACTTCAAAACTACAATGCCATGAAGTTCCACTCTCCCTGCTCTTATCCTAGCTGTTCACCTTCCTTTTGTGTGATGTTTTCCCCTTTAGAATCCAAGTACTTTATATTTATCTCCCCAGTATTTAGCACAGTGTCCAGAACACAGTAGGTGTTTAATAAATGTGTACTGATTCACTGACAGTATCATGTTCCTATTCAGTCTTCTGTTATTCAGATTAAGCATTCCTAGTTCCTTCAGTGAATCCTCAAATGATAAAAAAAACTCCTCAATGTTCTGAGTGATTACCCACCTCTGGACATTCTCCAGCTTATCAAAATTTTTGTTGAAATATTATGTTACTCAAAAATGACACAATCCTCCAAATGAGGTCTGATGACATGGGGACTATCACCTCCATTACTGGAAGCTGTGCTTCTTTTAATGAGACCCAAGAATGAATAAGGTTTTTTTGGCTGTCACATAATTCTGCTGATTTGTATTCCACTGTAGTCCACTAAAACCCCTAGATCTTTTTCAGAAAAACCATTGTCTAACCATGTTCCTTTGAACTTGTACTTGTGAAGCTGACTTTTATACCCTATAAGACTTTGAATTGATCTCTATTGGAATTCTTCTTTTTAGATCCAGTGTCACGCTATAATTGACCAAGATCTTTTAAAAGCCCAGTTCTATCATCCAGCATATTTGTGACCCTCCTATCTTTGTGTCATCTGCAAACTTGATGAGCATGCCATCTATGCCTCTATCCATGTCACTGATAAAAATATAAAACCACATCTGAAGCACAAAGCTCTGGCCACCTCCTCTCACTCTGACATTGAACTATAAGCAAATACTTAGTCTTATTCTCCAACCAAGTCTGATTCTGTCTAATTGGATAATCATCTATTCCACACTCCTCCATCTTTATAAGAATACGTGTGACACTATGGCAAGAGCTTTGGTAAATTCAGAGTAAATTCTACCCACAGCATTTCCCTCATCTACTAGTTTAACAGTCCTGTCCAAAAATGGCAATGAGGTTAGTCCAAAATGGCCTGTTTTAAAAAAATTCATTTTCTTAATGAGAAAAAAAATCCATGTTTTTATCTCTCTATCTCCATCCCTATATACCCACTGGGAAAAAAAGAACAAAATCTTTGTAAAACATTCTGTTGTCAAGCAAAACAAATTCCTATGTAGGTCGTGTGCAAAAAAAAAGTCTTATTCTTTACTCTGAGTCCATCACCTCTTTTTCAGGAGTGGGTAGCATGCTTCATCACTAGAACCTCTAGGAATGTTGCTGGCCATGGTGCTGATCCGAGTTCTACAATCTTTCAATTGGCTATTTTTTATGATGCTGCTATTATAAAAATTATTGTCCTGGTTTTGCTTACTTTGCTCTGCATCAGTTTGTACAAAACTTCCCAGGATTCTTTAAAACCATCCCTTTCATCATTGCTTACAGCATAATATTATTTCATTACATTCACATACCATAATTTGTATAATATTGATAAGCAGTCACTGAGCATCCCCTTAGTTTTCACTTTTTTGCTACCATTAAAAACTGCTATAAATATTTTTGCAATATAATTCATTTCCCATTTCTTTGATAATTTTTGGGTAGCTAGGTGGTAAAGAAGAGCACACATCCTAGAGTCAGGGAGACATGAGTTCAAATCCAACTTCAGATACTTAATATCAGGGTAACCCTGAGCAAGGCACTTAACCTCTCTTTGTTTCTGTAAAATGGGGTTAATAATAGCACCTACCTCCCAGGGTTATTGTGAGTATCAAAGTGCTTATCACACTGCCTGGCACATGGTAAGTGCTATAGAGATATTGACTATTCATTACTGTTATAGCTATTTTTTTCATTCTAAGTCTTGTAGTGGTATGACTAAGTCAAAGGCTATGCACAGTTTAATAATTTTTGGATAGAGTTCCAAATTACATTCTAAGACAGTTGGATTGTATCAGAGATCCAGTCACTCCAAAATTTGCCATTTCCCATTTTTGTAAACATGGCTTCTTAATGAAGTCATGTGGGTCAGGAAGACATGAGTTCAAATACATCCTCAGACACTTACTAGTTATGTAGTCTGGGGCAAATGGTTTGGCATGTATTTAACCCAGTTTCTTTTTCTGTAGAACAAGTATTGTTATACTTGCCTCTCAAAGTTGTTATTAGAAAAAAGATAGTATTTCTAAAGTAATTTGCAAACCATAAAAATGTTATATGATGTGGATTATAGTAATAGTACTTATTATTACAATTAAAGAATTACCATTATTAGTATTGTTATGTGTTCACTAACCATTTCTTTAATGACTCATTCAAGAATTTCCCCCAAATAAAAGTAAAGCTCACTTGTACACTTTAGAATTTCTGTTATCTTCCTTTTAAAAACATTTTTATTTGTGCAACATTTGCTTTTCCCCAGAAAATTTTATGGCAATTCTCATCTTCCATGATTTTTCTTTTTCTTTTTTTTAAAGTAATAAATTTCATTTGTTTTCTTGTTTACATCACTCATTTTCATGAGATTTTGGAGTTACAAATTTTCTCCCTGTCTTTCCCCTACTCCACCCCCAAAACAGCGATCCCACTGTGGAGCCTCTCTCCTGGTTTGCTCTCTAACTTTCTGGTAGGGCAGAGAGGGTCTCCCTATCCC
>JAQQSW010010658.1:0-12942 GCA_028646575.1 Pseudocheirus occidentalis | reverse complement strand
AAAGGATTCTAGAGTTTTACTGCTGTTCCTAGCCTGCTTCCTTTTTCTCATGTTGGCCAGTCTATTAATTGCTTGGTTTTTTAGCTCTGTGGAACTCTGCTTCCTGGAGGGGGAAAGCTGTGTCCCAAATTGCTGGGAACCTCTCAGCTGCCGGAGCCCTTAGTGGGGTGCTGCAGCTCCCCCCCCCAGCTTTGGCTCACTGAAAGCGCACCCCAGAACCACCACTCAAGACCCAGATCCAGATCCAGGCCGCTTAACGCAAGATCCCTTGGCCTTGATGGGTCGCGTCAGCCCCCCTGATATCTGCAGGCCGAGAGCTCTGAAGCAGCCCACTGGAAGCAGCTGCGGCTCTCAGCCATTCCTGCTGCAACAGCCGCCTCCTGCTGCCTCCTTGCCCAGGGAGCAGTTTGGCCGGACCCGCTCTTCTCCTCCCCAGTTTGCAAAATCCACTGACCTTTCTCTTAGCCTTTTTGTCTTCTGGCCTGATAGATGTGGTAATTGTGCTTCCAGTGCAGCTGATCTGCTCTCCTATAGCCGTGGTTCCCCGCCCAATCCCCCAGGGCCTGAGCTGGCTGGGTTTCAGCGCGGGTCCCAGACTGCTGCCTGTAGTGCTTTCTGTCTTGTGGAGAGTTTTGGAGCTTGAAAATCTGTTTAGCGTCCCATTTTATGAGTTTTTTAGCGTGTTTGTGTGGGAGCTGTGGTGCTTTGCTGCTTCTATGCTGCCATCTTGGCTCCGCCCCCTTTCATGCTATTTTCAAAGCTAGTTTTGGAGGTTTGGAAGTTTTCAGTGGTTGGAAGGTACTGTGATTTGGGGAGATGTATGGTCGCTGCTCTCCTGGTCTATGCTTTGGTTCTTACCCAGGAAGAAAACCCTGATCCTTTGGGACTACAATCATTATTGCTACTCAGGGTCCCTGCTCCCTTGTGACCAGAAGCTATACTGTTCCTCGGGGTCCCTGATCCTTTATAATTGAAAACAGTCCTGGTTCTGAGGGTCCCTCTTGCCCAAAAGTGCTCCTCTCTGCCCTTGAACTGTGAGCCTGATGTCTGTGTAAACAATGGAGTTGCAAAGTAGCTTCCAGTCCTGCAGCCAGTGATAGCACAGGGATCTCCTGTAATCTCTTCCTGACCAATTGCCAGGCCCCCTTACTGTCTCTGGTTTGAGAGCTCCTGAAGTGTCTTTGGTTCTGCTGCTACTCCCTAATCCCACCAGTGGTGTTTCCTCTACATGGACTAAAGACCAGCCTCTCCCCCTTTTTACAGATCTCTTCTTTCAACCTCTTAAGTTGTGTTGGACTAAAAGAATATCTCACTTTGACCTTTTATTGGCTCTGCCACTCAAGAATTTGATTTCAGTCATTATTTTAAAGCTATTTGGAGGGGAATTCTGAGAGATCTTGGTTTAGTGCTTCCCCTCTACCCTGCCATCTAGCTAATGACTCATGAACTGCATTAGTGATCATTTGATCCCTCATGAAGTAATCGAGGCAGAGAAAGGGCATTATCACCTGACACTGAGAATTTTCACTTGCTGTCCCCCATACTTGGAATGCTCTCACTCTTCATCTCCATCTCTTCACTTCCCTGCCATCCTTCACATCCCAGCTAAACTCCCACTTTCTACAGGAGGCCTTTCTTGATACCCCCTAATTCTAGCCGGTTCCCACTGCTTATTCCTTTCATATCATCCTGTCAGTAGCATGGTTCTCCATAGTTGTTTGTGTGTTATCTCCCCCATTACGCTGAAGCTCCTTTAGCGCAGAGAATGCCTTTTACCTTTCTCTGTATTGCCAGCATTTGCTTTGCTCAGTTCCTGGCACACAGTAGATGTTTATTGACTGACTATTCTGGATCTTATTCTCACTCATGTAGAGAAACTGGTTCCTGGAATGGAAATTATGGGAAGGTTGGGAGGAAGTGATCATAGTTCCAGGGTTTGGAATAAAGGAGAAGCAATCTGGGCATAGTCCAAGAAGCCAGTGAACCTAGTAGTTCAGTATACCATGAACCAAAAGACCAAAACTACTGGGGCTAAGGACTTACTTTTTGACAAATCTTCTCCGAACCCTGAAAAACAGTATGGCAGATATTAGTCATGGATCAGCATGTCACAACATAAACCAAGATAAGTTCCAAATGAAATACATGAATTAGACAAAAAAAAAGAGATCATGAGCAAATTCCAGAACTGATAAATCACCTTTCTCACCTGTAGATAACGGAAGAATTCAGGAACAAAGAAGAAAGGAAAAGGATCCTAAGAAGTAAAATTGATCATTTTAATTACATCAAATTAAAATGTTTTGTAAAAGAATTAATGAAGCTAAAATTAGAAAGAAAAAAACAGGTAAATGGGGAAAAAACCTTGCAGTAAGTTTCTCTGATATGTAAGGCATATAAATATCCAATTCTCATGTACAAACATAAGAGGAATTTCCCAACTGATAAATGGTCAAAGCATATAAACAGGTAGTTTTCATAGGAAGAAACCTATAAACTATCTACAAATATATGGAACAATGCCCCAAATTACTAATAATTAGGAAAAATAAAATTAAAGCAACTCTGAGGTTATACTTTACAGCCATGAGTAATAGGGCATTGCTAGTGAAGACAGATAGTTAAGAGAACAACTAATTGTACTTTATGTATTGGGTGGTAAAGAATACAATAAAAGAAAAAAGGAAGCTGACAGGTTCTAGAGACACTGGGGGAAAACAGGCCCAATAATAAAGTGTTCGTGCAGGTATGAGTTTGTCCAGCCCATCTGAAAATCACTTTTAAAGTATACTCCAAAAGCACTAAATTGAGCATACCTTTTATACCAGCTATGCCACAAGTGGGCTTATACCCCAGTAAGATCAAAAAAAGAGTGGAAAGAGTCATGTGTACAAAAATATTACGATGGCTTTTTTGTAGCAGTATCAGTAGTAAAGTGGAAACTTACAGGTTGCCATTAAGTTGGAAGAATGCCTAAAATGTTACATTATGTAAATATAATGGAATATTATTGCAACACAAGAAATGCCTAAATGGACAGTTTCAGAGAAACCTGGGAAAACAAGTACCAAACATAAAAGTCTGTCATGTAAATAAAGTATTAGAGGTCAGAATCATAAGTAATAGCTGGAAGCTATAAAGAGACCAATTTAGGCATGATATCAAAAAATCGTCCAAAAAATGAGAATTCTCCCAAAGTGCACCAGGCTGCCTTGAAGAAGTTGTGGGTTCCACAAACTTGGACATATTCAAGGAAAGGCTAGATGACCATTTGTCTAGTATGTTACTCTGGGGAATTTTATGCAAATTGTGTGAGCCAAGGCTGACAAGGAAATCTGAGGACAGCATACAATTTTGAAAAATTCTTTACTGGGCTGGAGCAGACATCTGAGCTGAGCTCTCCCTAAACACATCTGAGGATGTTTGTGTAGTATTGGCAGACTGTAGGCTAATGTAGGAATCCCTTATTTCCAGTGATAGCAGCAAAAGGAGGCTGAACACCTGCCACCTCTAATCTTTCCCTGGAGGTGCTTCACTGCTTCAGCTAGGCTGGCTTGCCTGCCTTAAAGGGAGCAGGTGGTAGGGATGGTCGACTGGCCCCTTGTTCATAAGAAGTGTTTCCTCCAGTGATGACTGCGGGTGCTAAACCTGAAGCAGGATCAGTGTTTTGGGAGAGGCCCATGTGTGGGCTCTTGGGCTTCAGGTGCTGAACTGTTTCCATCATGGTCTCAGTAGTAGTGGTGGTTGAGTTGGGGGTAGTGGGACTTGCTTGTACTACCTGCCTCCTGGATTTCTCTCAGAGGGACTTGCTTCTTCAGGGAAAAACACATGAGGGGGTTGGAGAATGGAAAATGTCCCCATTTTCAAAAAGCAGAAGGGAATGAATTCTGCAAATTATAAATCAATGAATTTGATTTCTTGGAACTGTTCTAGAATATATTTGTAGGGAGACTGCATTTTCAGTGGCCAAAATATAGCACCAAAGCAGCTATGCTGCTCACATATGTGTATAACGACAGCATTGGGGGTGAAGTGGAGGGAGAACACTGACTTTGCATTATGGCTCAAATTCATTATCAGTTAATCCAGAATCTTGTAAGTATGTCAGGCTGTCAACTCTAAGTTAGATAATTAACTGTAAAAAAAAAAGCTTTACCTGGAATCCAAACAAGGGGGTCGATATGGAGATGCGTAATGCTACTGGGGGCGCTCTTCCTATATTTCTTCTGGGAAGGGGAGATGTAGTGGCTGTGACTTGACTGTCTACCTTCCCTTAGCATGGAGAGGTTCTAGCTACCACACCCTAGACCAAGATGGCTTAGATGGTTTAGCAGGCTGTAAAGAAATGAATGTAGACAAGATAAGAGCAAAGAGGGACAGTGTCACTCACTGAAGAAACTGTGTGGTACAACCAGTGGAGCAATGTGGCAAGGGGCCAGTGCAGTGAGAGCGAGTTGGTGCCATCACCAGAAGCACCAGTGGAGGTCTGAATTGCCCTTCCACAATCCCACAAATGAGGACTATATAGGGGAGAGTGTGCTCTGTGCATGTTATGGGGAAATGATTTATTGCAAACTTTACTCTACTATTTCATTCAATGCCTTTACATTCAGCAATTTGTGCCCTTTGACTGGCTAGAGAAAATGGGGGATCCTGAGCTCTCATTTGGTGTCTGTGAAAACATAGAGCACCTTGAAGGTGTGGCAATTATTCTGGGGACCCCAAATGGGAGAAGATGTGTCACAGGTGCTTCATGTTATTAAAGAGATGGCCAGTGAACATCTAGGAAAGGGAATGGGAAAGAAAAAATCAGGCTAACTTCATTGAAAATAGGCCAAGTCAGACCAATCCATTTCCGTCTATGACAGAGCTGCTAAAATGGTGAACCAGGAGGATACAGTAGTGCTAGTTTATCTAGATTTCTGCAAAATATTTGATAAATTATTTCATGTTCTGTCTGTCGAAATGGTATAGAGATATGGCCCAGAAGACAGTGAAATTAGAGCTGCAGTTGGCTGAATGACTGGAGCATAAGAGTTCCATTTGAACTGGGAAGGAGGTCTATACTGGAGAGCCTGAAAGGTTTGTCATTGGCCCTTTGCTGTTTAACATTTCTATTAGTGACTTTGACAGAAAGCATAGAATGGCATCCTTATCACATTTGCAGAAGACCCAGAACTGGATGGCAGAATCAAGATCCCAAAAACATCGATGGGCTAGAGGATTGTACAACATCTAATAACATGAAATTTGGTTGGGACAGATACAAAGTCTTGCACTTGGATTTAAGGAGTCAACTTGACAAGTATAAGATGGGGGAGTTTTGAGGAGTGCAAGTTCAGTATGAGGCAGAAGTATGATATCCCAACATCAAACCACAGCTGGAATCTTGGTCTGCATTCAGGGAAGCCAGCCTTCTAAGAAGGAGGAGGTAACAGGCCATCCATGCTCTACATGGGGACTTTGCTGTCCCTCTCTGGCTGCTAGTACCTTTTCCCTGAAATTACTTTGTTTTTACTTTCTAAGTTGTATGTGTAAAATTAATATATTTTGTATATATACAGACACAAAGATACCGAAACAGAGATCCACACTCTCTCACAAACATATGTGTTTGTTTGTCTATGTGTATGTATGTATGTATGTGTGTGTGTGTATAATTTGTCTTCCATGATAGAATATACGCTCCTCAAAAGGAGAGATTGGTTGGTATTTTAGTATCCCTAGTGCCTAACGCAGTGTCTAGTAAATAGTAAGGGCTTAATAAATGCGTGTTGCTTTAGTTGTTTGATATTTAGTGGCAGCAGGGCTTTTCAACATTCATCAAATGATATCACAGACATGACTGTCTCCCTTTGCTTGTGTTTGGGCTTGGCAGGGATAACATAACTGGGTATAGAACTTGGCTGCGATATTTGGGGGCATTTGCCATACCTGGGTGGTAGAGGGACACCTAATAACCTTTAGGTCACAGATCTAATACCCAACGGAGTCTCTCTTTTTTTCTACTGTCCCTCTCAAGCCACTCTCTCCTCTCAGTCATAGTCCCAAATATATTGCTCTGATTCCCAAGGTCCCTACTCTGCAACATTCACTTGCTTCTCTTGACCTGTACTCTCTTGCAAACAGGCACCTGGATTGTATCTCATTGCAATCTGAGACTCTCCTATGCTCCTCTGTGCACAGCACCGAGGCTCTCCCCTCAAGGTAGTCATTGACATCCCAGCCTTGAGGAATTTGCTCAATTCACCTCCACTGCCCCTTCCTGGAAGCAACTGCTTCCCCTAGAAGTTCCTACGCAGGATCAGAGATGTGGAGGAAATCTTCCTGTTCCTTCCAGTTGCTCAACAAATGCTCTTCCACTTCCATTAAATTTGTTCTGAGTCACAGGAACTCAGCTGCATGGAGCTGTCCACTTCAAAGTTCTTATCTGACTTGAGGTTCTCATCCTCCCAATTCCTCTTATCCAGCTTACTGAAAATATTCCCCTTCTATGGAGCCCTCTGTGTCCTTCTAGGGAAGGCATCCAGGGTTGCTCTAGAGCAGCAGTTCTCAACCTGTGGGTTATGTTCAAATTGTAACAATGAAAATACATCCTGCATATTAGATAGATTCATAACAGTAGCAAAATTACAATTATGAAGTAGCAACAAAAATAATTTTATGGTTGAGGGTGATAATAACATGAGGAACTGTATTAAAGGGTCGCGGCATTAGGAAGCTTGAGAACCACTGCTCTAGAGCTACAGATGTGTCTGGTGAAACTCCTCAACTGATCTGGGTGGAAGGGAATGACAGACAGAGTAATCTCTCTGTACATTATGCTGAGTCCCTTCTACTACATAAAATAGTCCATCACACCTGCTTAAAAATCAGGTTCTACCACTACCTTATGTTCCCATCTTTGCCCATGTCATACTGGGTAAGTCACTCTCACTGCTTCTGCAGGTAATTTGAATTGTGTACAAACTAGCTTGAGATATGAATCATGAATAAAAGTGACAAAACTTTCACTTCTGGGGTGATCCTAACTGGGAGGGTGATAGCGTATTCAACTGCTGAATGAAATGAAATGAGATACCATATGTAAAGCCTTTTCTACTGCTCTTATTATTGACTTGGGGTGAAAGCTCTTGAATATGTATGATCTAAAGCATGGAAGGACCAGGGTGCTTGGAGGACTTTGTGTGTGATTTTGATAGACCCAGTCACAGTGTTCCCACAGCGAGACCTTTGATATTGATCGCTGTCCCACTACTTCCCCCAGACCTGGGCCCACCTTAATGCTGAAGCAGCCCAGATTCCCTTTTCCAGATATCATTCCCATTCAACAGGGCTGCTATCTGCTGCACCTCTGGGATCTTTGCCAGTTATATGCATGGATACACAGTGTGAGGCATTTGAAAGGGTAAACTCCAGAGAATGGAACTTGATGAGCCATTCTTGGCAATCTCTGCCATTGGCAAGAAGCCCCAGTCCTGCTATAAGGGTGCAATATAACAATGGAGATACTTCTGTATATACCTGTATGTTGACTTTGTATGTACTCTGGTCTGTGGGTATCCATAGCGATAGCAGGACTTTAACCTCTAACTGAAAAAAATGTTTTATTGACTCCTTAAAGGAAACCAACCCCTTCTTAACGGAGGAGATGTCTCCAGTAGAATGCTTATAGGGCAACAAAATCAGGAATTAGTTCCTGGCTAAAGACCTTCAGCAAGTCATATTTTGGTGAGAGTCCTTTCTTTCTGTTCCTAAAGAAAGTCTGTCTAGGTGAAACAAGAACTTTGCTATGGTGAAAACTACCTTGGTTGCAGGTCCACAGAGCAGTTGTTCCATGCGGCCGTAACCACAGGAGCCCCAATACCACCTCAGCTCCAGCCAATCCTGTAACTCTCAGAGTCATCTACCCATCTCTTAGAATTCTCTGCCTACCAAGTCAGGGGGATCCTTTCTGGCCATGACCTCTACCAGAAGATGGACTTTTTAAAGTAGTCACCCTCTTCGATAGGGCTGAGTGTAGAAAATCCCTCTTCTATTTCTGCAAAAACAGACTTGAAAATATCCTAATAAAAATCTACCTAATAATGAAACAGACAGATCAACACTTCTCATTAAAAGCTCATATTATACAAATTTAAAACAGACAGGAACACTTGTGGAACACAGAGATGCAACACTTAGCAGTAGGAAAAGTAAGTTAACAAATGCAATAGATACTCACCCCTGGATGTTGTGTATCTAAAAGTGGTCACTCTCTAGGGGAATCCTTTAAAATAGTAAATATCCAAGAGTGGAGTCACGATGTACTCTAGGTGAATTCAACTAACAATGTGGGTACAGAGAACCATGGACCACATGTTTGTCATATGGGTTTGGTTATAGAAGTGGAGGGGATTTCTGATGGCCATCCCACACCAGGTCATTATCAGCAAAAATTATAAACTGTGCTTCAGGAGCACAGATTCGGCTATCAGCATATACTATGGGAGGAATTGTTTGGAACTGAACAACTCTTCACTGCAGGTTGTAAAACATTCGTGCCTAATGAATACTTAGAAAGACATGACCTGGTGGCTGAAATTATCGATCAGAAGCTTAATATCTTCCAGGTGGCAGATGTTCCTGTTACAAATAGAGACCTCAGGATATCCTTGGGAGTTCAAAAATAAATTGTACTGGAACTGGAACATTGTAACAGAGCAAAACTAGCATCCCCATCTCCTACTCATAACATTGATCCATAAACAATCAACAACAATGTCTTTAATAGCATAGCAAGTGTTCCTAACCTCTATGCTGCCTGTATGAAAAGCTTACAACATATAGAGACCAAGGGGAAGACTTGAAAACCATATGATAACAGGGTGAGGAACATGGGATCCCCACAGTCTTGCCAGAATTGTCCTAAAGATGTATTCATGAAGCCTGCAGTAGATTGAGTTATAATAGACAGTGATTCTGTGTCATGATCTGAAGATTTCTACACAGAAAAGAATCAATAGCATGATATGTAAACTCCATCAAAATGGCTAACATAAGAGGAGACAGAGCCAAGACGGCAGAGTAGAGGCAGGAACTTGGTGTGAGTGCCTGTTCCAACCACCCCCAATACCTGTAAAATATGACTCTAAACAAATTTTACAGCTATAGAAATCAAGAAGTAAGAGAGAGGAGCAAATCTTCCATTGAAAGCAGCCTGGCTGGCCTACAGGAAAGGTGTATCACACTGGGCTGGGAGCCGAGTGCAGTCCTGCATGAGCTGCAGTCTGAGATCCAGGGTGGCCCTGACCAGTGGCCTAAACCTTCCAGAGCTGACATCAGGAGAGTGAATCACCAGAAACTCTGGTGGATTCCAGACTTCTAAGCCCATAAATGCCACAAAGAGAAAGCAAAAGGTCAATGGGAAACTCTGTTGGAACACTGTGGGACACAAGAGAGTGGTCTGGCCCTTGCCCCCAGGGTGAGGGGTGGTGGCAGCATGGCAGCTGCAGCCACTGCTACATGGCTGCCCCAGGAGCTCCTGGCCTGTAGATTTTAGGGGGGGCCAAGTGACCATTCAGAGTGTAATAACTCTTGTGTTGACTTGCTTGGATCTGGATTGTGGTCTTGGGTGGTGGTCCTGGGGTGTGAGGCCAGTGTTCCAGAGCTGGGGTGTCTGTAGAGAGGGTGCCATTTTCATAGCTCGGACAATATTTTTGAAAACCCCAGCAATTTGGGACATAGCTCTCTCCACTCTGGAAGCAGAGTACTATGGTGGCAAATAGCTCAAAGTCAAGTACTTGGCTAGCAAGATTAGTAAGCCAAGGAAGCACAATGAGACCATAGAATCTTTTGGGGGGGACAAAAAGGATCAAAGTATGGAAAGGAAGGAAGATAACAAAGTCAGAACTCCTGCATCAAAAGCTTCCCAGAAAAAAAATATGAGCTGCTTATAGGACATGGAGGGGCTCAAGAGGGATTTTGAAAATTAAGTAAGAGAAGTGGAAGAAAAATTGGGAAGAAAAATGAGAATGATGCAAGGAAATCATGAAAAGTGAGTCAACAGCCTGTTAAAGGAGACCCCAAAAATACAGAAGAAAATAATGCTTCAAGAAATAGACTAATTCAAATGGCCAAAGAGGCCCAAAAAGCCAGTGAGGAGAAGAATGCCTTAAAAAGTCAAACTGCTGAGATGGAAAAGGAATAAAATACTCACTGAGGAAAATAATGCCTTCAAAATTAGGTTGGAGCAAATGGAATCTAATGACTTTATGAGAAATCAAGATACAGGTCCAAACAAATGAAAATATAGAAGGGAATGTGAAATATCTCCTTGAAAAAAAAACTGCTGACCTGGAAAATAGATCCAGGAGAGACAACTTAAAAATTATTGGACTATATATGAGGGTATATGTGTGTATAAATACTTTTGTGCGTGTGTATATATGTGTGTACGTGAATACATAGAGGGCACGGGATTAGTTGAATAGGAAGGAATGACAGCTAAAAAATAAAATTAAGAGGTGAGAGAGGAATATAATGAGGGAAGGAGAAAGGGAGAGACAGACTAGGGTAAATTATCTCAACAGGCTAGAGAAAACTTACAATGGAGGGGAAGAGCAAGAAGGTGAAAGGGAATGGGTCAACTTTACTCTCATTGAATTTGGCTTAAGGAGGGAGTAACATGCACACTCAAATGGGTATTTTACCCTACAGGATAGTAGGAGAGAAGGGGGCAAGAGGGGGGATGATAAAAGGGAGGACAGATTGGGGGAGAAGGTAGTTAGAAGCACACATTTTGAAAAGGGACAGGGTCAGAGTAGAAAACAGAATAAGTGGGGAGCGGGATAGGATGGAAGGAAATGTAGTTAGTCTTTTACAATATAACTACTATGTAACTGTTTTGTTTAACTACACATGTACAACCTACATTGAATTGCTTGTCTTCCCAGTGGGGATGGGTGATGAGGGAAGAAGGGAAAGAATCTGGAAAACAAAGTTTTAAAAACAAATGTTGAAGGTTAGTGGGGGCGGAGCCAAGATGGAGGCATCGAAGCAGCTGGGTCCCACAGATCCCACGCAGCCACCCTAAGCACCCATCAAATATTACTCCGGACAAATGCTAGGACTCTCAAACTCAAAAAATACAGAAAACACATTTCTCAAGGAAGGCAGCTTGGCAGCAGGGGATCGCAGCAGGACGTGACCAAAACCACGGCCAGAACAGGCCCCGGGGGGATAGGAAGGAGCCAAGCTGAGCTGCAGCCAGTCTACATAAGAGAAGATCTACAGCTTCCAGCAACTCCACATCTACCAAGGTGTGAAAAATAGGGATTAAAGAAAAGTATGAGAAAAAGGGATTAGAGAAAGGCAGCTGGCAGGAGGGGTTCATCCTGCAGGCCTGCAGGCAGGAGCAGGACCAGCCCTGCCTAAAGATGCAAAGCGGCCAGGCTCCAGGGTGGTCGGCAGGAGCCACGCCTCCCAAGCCGCTGTGTGACTCTACTTCAGAGAAGATCTAAAGCACCTGGAGAAATCTTCACATGTACTAAGTCAGGATTAAAGGTCAGTGAAAGTGAGTGAAGCTTTCAAGCTAAATTTGGGGGAGGAAAAGCAGTTCAAACTACCCCCTGGGCAAGGAAGCAGTGGGGGAAGGGCAGAAACTATTGTAACCTGCGGCTGCACCCACTGGGCTGCTTCAGAGCACCTGGCCTGTGGATCCTGCAGGGGAGCTGAGTTGATTGATCAGGGCCAAGTATTCTGGCATTGAGCTGCCTGGATCCAGATAATGGTCTTGGGGGGGAGGTTCTGGGGAGCACTTTCAGCAAGCCAAAGCTAGGGGAAGCTGTAACACCCCCCTAATAGCTCCAGCAGATGGGAAAACCCCAGGGATTTGGAATAGAGCTTGCCTACGTGGAAGCAGAGTTTGACAAAGCTAAAAAAACCAACCAATTAATTGAATGGCCAACATGAGAAAAAGGAAGCAAAAAAAGAACAGTCCACTTTTGTGGACTAAAAGGATCAAAGAATGGAATGGGAGGAAGACAACACAGTCAGAACTCCCACAACAACTGCTTCCAAGACACTTGAAGAATGTCTACTAGCTATAGATAATCTGAAAAAGGACTTTGAATAAGAAATAAGAGAAGTGGAGGAAAAAGTCAGAAGAGAAACAAGAATGATGCAAGAAAACCATGAAAACAGAGTCAACAAACTGACTGAAGAAAACAACACTTTAAAAAATAGATTAACTCAAATGGCAAAAGAGGCCCAGAAAGCCAATGAGGAGAAGAGTGCCTTAAAAAGTTGAATTTGCCAGATGGAAAAAGAATCATAAAAGTATTCTGAAGAGAATAATTTCTTCAGAATCAGAGTGGAGCAAGTGGAAGTTAATGACTTTGTAAGAAACCAAGATACTATTAAACAGTTACAGAGAAATGAAAAAAAATTGAAAGCAATGTGAAATATCTCCTTGAAAAATCCACTGACCTAGAAAATAGATCCAGGAGAAATAATTTGAAAATTATTGGTCTACCTGAACCCCATAATAAGAAAAAGAACTTGGGAAGCATCCTTCAAGAAATCCTCAAAGAAAATTACCCTGATGTTTTAGAGTCAGAAGGCAAAATAGAACTTGAAAGAATTCACCAATCACCTCTTCAACAAGATCCCCAAAAGAAAATGCCTAAAAATGTTATTGCCAGCTTCCAGAATACCCAAGTATTGGAGAAAATATTACAGGCTGCCAAGAGAAAACCATTTGAATACTGTGGAAGCACTATCAGGATAACCCAAGATCTGGCAACTTGTACACTGAGGAATCGCAGGGCCTGAAATATAACTTTTTGAAGATTAAGGGAGCTGAGATTAATCAACTACCCAGCAAAATTGAGCATATTTTTCAGGTAAAAATATGGTCATTCAATGAGGTGGAGGACTTTCAAGCATTCTTGCTGAAAAAAA
>JAQQSW010010657.1:0-12942 GCA_028646575.1 Pseudocheirus occidentalis | reverse complement strand
AAGGAGATATTTCACATTGCTTTCTATTTTTTTCATTTCTTTGTAACTGTTTAATAGTATCTTGGTTTCTCAGAAAGTCATTAGCTTCTACTTGCTCCACTCTAATTCTGAAGGAATTATTCTCTTCAGAATGCTTTTGAGATTCTTTTTCCATCTGGGAAATTTGACTTTTTAAGGCATTCTTCTCTTCATTGGCTTTTTGGGTCTCTTTTGCCATTTGAGTTCATCTATTTTTAAGGTGTTATTCTCTTCAATCAGGTTGTTGACTCTTACTTGCATCATTCTCATTTCTCTTCCCAATTTTTCCTCTGCTTCTCTTATTTGATTTTCAAAGACCTTTTAAGTTGATCTATGGCTTATAGGCAATCTTCATGTTTCTTGGAAGCATTTGGTGTGGGAGTTCTGACTGTGTTGTCTTCCTCCCATTCCATGCTTTGATCCTTTTTGTCCCAAAAAAAGAATTCTAGAGTTTTATTGCTCTTCTTACTTCGTTTTCTTCTTCTCATGTTGGCCAGCTTGACTTTTTAGCTCTGTGGAACTCTGCTTCCAGGGGGGAAAGCTCTGTCCCAAATCACTGGGTTTTCACAGCAGCCAGAGCTATTATGGGGGTGCTGCTGCCCCCACCAGCTTTGGCTCACTTAAAGCACTCCCCAGGATCACCACTCAAGACCATGATATGGATCCAGGCCACTCAACGCAAAAGCCCTTGGCCTTTGATCAATCGCTTTGGCCCCCCTGTGGTCCACAGGCCAGGAGCTCTGAAGCAGCCAGGGTGGGCTGCTTTCTTGCCCTGGGGGAAGTTCAGTTGGACCACTTTTTCCCCAAAAATTTAGCTTGAATTCCTCTGACCTTTCTCTTAGCCTTGTTTCTTCTGTCTTGATAAATGTGGAGATTGCACCAGGTGCCACCAATTCACTTTATTGTAGACTCCACCTGTGGCTTCTCCTGACTGCCCTGGGGCCAGGCCGTGGTTTCTGGCTGGCCTGGCCTCGGCTCCTTGCCTGCTGTGATGAACCCCACCAGCCAATCTGCCTTCAACCAGAGATGTGTTTTCTGTATTTTTGTGAGTTTTGGAGCCCTAAAATTTGTTTAGAGTCATATTTTCTGGGTATTTAAGGTGGCTGTGTGGGAGCTGCAAAACTTTGCAGCTTCTCTGCCACCGTCTTGGCTCCACCCCCTTAAATTCCCCTGCTTTAGCTTTTTTAAGTGAAGTTTTCTCTTCCATTTCAGTCTATCTGGATATTGTGATTCAGTTTCTTCTGCTCTTCTCTTTGATTCTATCCTCTGCACAAATTGTGTTCATAACATGGCCTTTCATTTACAGCTTCACATTTCTGTGATTCCAACTTTTGAAACTGATGGACCCTTAATCCTAGCTCTTTGACTAACATCATCACACACCCTTAAACCAGTGACAAATTTATTTATTCTTATCCATGACATCTAAATTGGGAAATTTTGACCAATAATTAATTTGACATCTCTCCCTAAGGGAGAGAATCCCAAAGACCATACAGTAGAATAATATGATATTCTCACGTATTTGTTTCTGATTGTGATTTTTAAAAGTGCTTTATTTGACACAAATACATGCAAATACTATAAGATCAAGTTATTTGAACATATCCACTTCCTCTAATGAAATCTATTTTAAGTAGGAAAGTGAAAGATGAAACTGAGCTGAAGTCATCCAGTTAAGACCGAACTAAAGAGAGGGAAGAGATTAACAGATGGAAGACTGATGACATTTGTTTGTCCTACATTTAGTTTCACACGTTTTTGGTAACCAGTTGAGTGTATGCATATAAATATACATACATATAAAAAAAGTGGAGAAAAACTAAATTAGACAGTGAATATGGTTCAACAATGGCAAACTTATTTTTTCTACTGTGATACTTAAAATTTAGAGTGGAAGAGTTCTTAATTTTATATTAGAAAAAAAATTATGTAACCTATCAGGCTAAACTTCTTTGAAGAACTCACATCGGAATCTAGCAAGGGAGATACAGAGCTTTGGGAAAAGAAAAAAAAACATCATTGCCTTGAAATTCATAATATTACCTGGGCATGACACTTGTGGCAGAGAAGTAGTTGGTCAATATATCTTTTCATGCAGTATGTTATGTTGTTTATTGCATCGTTCCCTTGGTGCAATGGCAAGAAGACTGGGTTTAGATTTAGAGGAGCCTGATTCAAATGCAGATTCATTCCTTAGGAGACCTAGGCTTGTATGTCTATTAATGTCTCTGAGTCTCACTGCCCTCATTTGTGTAACAAAGGGTTTGCACTAGAACACTAACTTTGCTTTCTTAGCCCTACATCTCTGTTTTGATTATCATCTGAAGACATCTACCACTGTAATATAATGCTCCAAGATTAGCCCTATGCATAGACACAGACCACCAGGGAATGATTATTATTTCAAGGATACTAGAAAAGCTTCCCCACAGTTCACAAATACCTTCACCAGTTCTGCCTTGATGATTCCTAAAACTAGACTGTGAACTCCTTAAGAGCAGGGACTAGGTTTTTATTTTTGTTTTTCTTTATGTTCCCAAGCTTTGTAGGTGTTTAATAGATGCTAGTTGGCTTGAAATCACATCTTTAAATATTCATTCCATTGTTGTTGTTGTTGTTCAGTTGTTTCAATCATATCCAACCCTGTGTGACCTTATTTTGGAGTTTTTCTGGGCAAAGATAATGGAGTGGTTTGTGATTTCCTTCTCCAGTTCATTTTACAGATGAAGAAACTTAGGCAAATAGGGTTAAATGACTTGCCTGGGGTCACACAGCTAGCAAGTGTCTGAGGCTAGATTTGAACTCAGGAAGATAAATCTTCTTGACTTTTAGGTCTAGCACTCTGTGCACTAAGGTGCCACCTAGTCACCCATTTGTTCCTTTGGATTATGGTTTATGCATGTGGGAGTGGTCCAACTGAAGCATAAATATTCTTGGAGATCAGGCCACTGCACCCAGATGACTCTGGAGGAGAACGTGAAGCTGGTGACCTTGCACAGTCTTCCCTAACTCAAATTCAAGTCAATTACAAGTCATGTTAACATTCCCTGATGTCATGGTCCTCTTCAAGAACAAAGGATAAGCACAATTCTTGGAGTAGTAAAACATTAAGCCAGCAATTTATAAAAGGAAGAGCACTGCCCTGGGAGTGATGAGGCCAGGGTACTAATCTCAACTCTTGTTACTGCATGAGTCCCTTGAATCAGTATTTGGACTAGATTCAATAATTGATAAGATGTGTTTTAGAGCATCTACACCAAGCTCTTTCACTGATTAGCTGTAGACAATTTACCTCTCTCAGTGCATCAGTTTCCTTTTATTGAAAATGAAGGGGCTAAATGCTATCTAACGTTGACTCCATCTCTAACATCCCATAAATTCATTGTGCCACTGGAAAAAAAAGATGGACCTATTTCCTATTTATCCTATGTGGAACTTGATTGTGCATAATTATTTATTTGCTTGTTATGTTTGTTCTCTCATGAGATTGTGAGCTCCTTGAGGGCAGTGACTGTCTTTTACCTCACTTTGTATCCCTAGCACTTAGCACAGTGCCTGATGTATATAGTAGGCACTTAATATATGCTTATTGACTTTTTGGTTCTTCCATGTGCAAGGCAATGAAAGAGATACAAAGAAAAATAAGATATAGCCTCTGACTTCAAGAAACTTAGAAGCTTAAAGGGGAAATAGAGCCTTTGCATGTAATACACAGTAGAATCAGATGTGTTCATAAGAAGTTTAAAAAAACTACTAAAGCTTGTAGAAAAGAGAAATGCTAAGTCTAGTATCCCCTTTCAGCTCTAAAATTCATTATTTCCCTGTTAGTAATTAATACCCTTGGGCAAAGGATTTAGTCAGACCATTTGCCTGTTTGAATGCTAGTTTAGAACATAACCTGGAGAGAATGAGACACGAGACAGACACATTTTAATTGGGGAAATGGGCAGGGGTGAGTCTAGTACATGGGTAGGTACTTGAATTTTGTCTATACCACTCATACTACTTAGAGACTGAGTTGTAGTTAGGAATTCTGGAACCTGGGAAAAATTCTTCTGGAGTTGAGGGGACAGACCCTGGAATCGCTGTAGAGAAGTTTTAGTATTTGCTGCCTATCTCCAGTAGTGAGGATCCAGTGTGTCATAAATCCTCAGGCTGAGTGACATGTGATGGAGGCATTATGTCCTGGTTGGGTGCAATTGGCCAGGTAAATTCTCAAACTTGGGAATGGTGGAGTCCAGGAAAGGTGTAGCACCTCCTTTTCCACCCACCCCTACCTCACCAGATGTCAGTGACTTAGCACAACCTATGGAAGCCCCTAAAAGGCAGAGACACGCTATGACCATTTGTATCCATAAAGAAGGTAGGTTCTACAGGGGGGAGGGGAGGTGGTTCAGAGGACAAAAATCTTATTCTTCATATGCCCAGACCTATTGGTTTTGGAGAAGATCCAGCTTCCCAGATAATTCTGTGGACAAGGCATAGATTTGTCAGCTTGGCTAAAAGTCACCAAGCTGCCTTCCAACCTTTACTCTCTGTGAGTTTTGTTTTCTCCTGCCTTTGCCTTCCTCATCTTCAGTGCCTTTCTAAAGACAGCCCATGTCTCAAGGAAAATCCCTGAGTGAAAATCATTGGGTGCTCTTGAGAATACGCGTTGACACATTAATAATTGGTTGCATCTTTTCAGCATCTATGATCATGATCCTATAGCATGCATTCTCTGTCTGGCTGTATGCTTGTATCCTTCATTTCTCTATACTGGGCAGGGTTCAGTTGTTGCCAGCCAATCAGTGATTATTGGTAATTGGTGCTGCCTATGAAATGCTACTGAATGAGACTCCAGAAATATTTTAGGCTATGTATATTTAGTGGGAAGTAATTGTAAAAATAAATACTTAGGGCATTTCTGTGAAGCACAGAATGAAATGTAGATTTGATCATTAATTACCATTTCAATATACATTGTCAAAATGGCTCTTTAAACCCCAGATTAAATTAATATCTGTTAATAAAGTTTTTAAATACATATTTGTTGAGGGGAAGGAAATTCAGAGTGTACTAGAGGTTGTTACCCATGTTCCCTTTTATAGAAACTTTCCTGGAGCATTAAGGTAGATGTTCAGGTGTTTCTTTCCTTTGACTTTTGTTCTTTCTTTTTTTCCTTCTTCTTGGCTCACACTGTTTAAATAGGAGTTGGAAAGTAAAATTTACTCATCATAGTTGGCAAACTGTACTATTTGTTGGGCAATGTTTAAACAGCCTGGTGTTTTATTTCAGGAAAACACAATGTTTGAGCTCCAGAAACTCCTGGCTTCATTTGTAGCTTCTACAGGCTACCTAAATCAGCACAAAACTCCCCAGCATTCTTTTAGGAGTGAGTGATATTCTAGTGTAGCTTTGTGACTATAGGCAAATCAGGACTTCTCTGGGACCTCAATTTTCTTATCCATAAAATGGGGAGGGTACAAATGATGACCTCTGAGGTCTTCCTCCTCGAAGTACAGGTACCTCTGAAAACCATTTTGCGAATATTTGTGTCCACTTAAACTAAATGGTTAGAATTCTTTGATTCAATTTTAGCCAACTAAAAAGCATCTGGATTGACTGTTGCTTGAGCAACAGTCCAGTATTATAGTATAATCCACCCAGTTCCACCTAGTATTAGAATAATCACTGAAATGTAGATCTAATTACAACCAAGGCACTAGGGAGGAAACAGATACTTAGATCAATGCAAATCTCGAATCCAGCAGACATCCCATTCTTTAAGTCCTGTTCTACCTGGAATGTTTTTAGATAAAAGAAATTGCATGAAAGTATGGATCAGAAGGAGATTTGAGCAGGCAAAGCTATCACAACAGAAAAGCCTGAGATGGATGTGGAAGTATGCCCACCTTACTCTGCTTTGACAAAGGTAGAGGGATTGCTTGTGTGTCACTTAGTGATCAGCCAATAAACATTTGTTAGACATTCACTCTGTGCCAGGTTCTGTGCAAGCACTGGGGATACAAAAAAAAAAGCAAAAAAAAATTCAGTCTCTGATCTCAAGGAGCTCACAGTCTGGCTGGCAAGACGACAGTCAAACAACTATGTACAAATAACTTAGATATAGTATAATTTGGAAATAATCAATAGAGGGAAGAGACTAGAATGAAGAGGGGTTGAGAAAGGCTTCATGTAGAAGGTGAGAATTTAGCTGGGACTTGAAGACAGTCGGGGAAGCTGGGGGGCAGAGATGAAGAGAGAGAATATTCCAGGCAGAAGGGACAGCCAGTGAAAAATGCCTGCAGTCAGGAGGAGACAGACTATCTTGTTCAAGGAACAGCAAGGAAACTGGTATTACAAACAACTGGAAAACTAAGTTTTTATTAACATTTTTTTTCTAGGACTAGCAGGGGAAGATATGACTTTTTCTTTTATCGATTGCTTTCCTGATTCACTGCCTAGCTCCCAGCCTGCTGCACTGATCCCACAGATTCATTATTTCCCAGGGATAACTCTTTACTTGGCCTCTTTCTTGCCATCCTTCTCCTTAGCATTCGATTTAAAATAATGAGGCAGACAGAATGTAGAAAAAAAAGGAAGAGCTGAACAAAGGGGTTATGCTAATCTGTGCTGGGTGCTTAGCTAGTTAAATAGCTTTGACCAAGCAGTACTACCTCTCTGTGCAAAGGTAATAAAAGCAATATTATTTTAGAAATGGCAGCTATAGTAAGGCTCATCATAATACCTGCTCTACCTGCCTCCCTAGGATTCTAATGGGGAGCCAGTGAAATAATATGTAGAAGCACTTGTAAAAGCAGAGGCTTGCTTTCCACCACCAAATAAGGAGAGGAGATGACAACTTTCCACCTATTCACCTTGTTAAAAGCTGTGAGAATGAATGCATCATGTTTAAAGCCTTCAGACTCCTGAGAAGAGAGGTGTTAGATTAATTTCAAGTATGTTTTTAATTTTATGTAGGAGCAGATACTTAGTAGGGCAGGTAGAGGTTTCCAGTAGCCAGGCAATTCTTGAAAAAAGCCACTGGAGACAAATCTTTTTTCTTTTCTTTTCTTTTCTTTTCTTTTCTTTTCTTTTCTTTTCTTTTCTTTTCTTTTCTTTTCTTTTCTTTTCTTTTTGTTTTTCTTTCATTCTTTCTTTCCTTCTTTCTTTACAGCTTGCAGAGATATTTGTGACTGGTGCACATTTTAAGCTTGAAGATTTGCTTATTACATCCCCTTTTCCATGGAGAAGCTCCAACTTTCAGACTCAAGGTGTTATCCTCTTGGGTTCTGAATGATCCAGGTGCCATAGGAAATTATTTGTGTTGAGGCCATATGGGGCAAAGACAATGCAGCATAGAGCAAAAAATTATTCAGATCAAGTCAGTTGAGGGACATCTGTTTGTTTGACTTCCTGAAACACATCTTGTATCAGTGGTCCATTTCACCTGGAGTCAAATTGATAGGAAATGAGCCTAGACCTGGATTTATTGAGTTTTTTCACAGAGTATCTTGTTTCCCCTTGATTACTCTTCACTTGCCAAATTCCAAGAAACTATAATTGTAAATATTATCATCTGGCTAGGTCAGTGTTGCATGTGATATATGAATCTTATTCACTTTCTAATGATTCAAGAGTACAGCTAGATGGCACAGTGGATAGAATGCCAGGTCTGGAGTCAGGAAGACTCATCTTCCTGAGTTTAAATATTGCCTCAGACACTTGCTAGCTGTGTAGCCCTGGGCAAGTTATTTAACCCTGTTGTAATGCCACACACAAGCAGCTTCCCAAAAGAATGCTACTGTGAAAAATTCTAATTATGACTGTCTCTTTCTGGGGCTCTTCTTATATACACACAAAGCATTGGCTTCCTATTTCAGCCAAACCCTTCCTGTTATGTCAGCAACAGGAGACAGAGTCCACACCTTCTGCCTCTTAGCCACAAATGTTTGATTAGTTACTAAGGGCTAAGTCTCTGCTTACTAGACATAACAAAAAGTGGTCTTCAAATTTCAATTGATTACCATTACACCTGTTTGCCTCAGTTTCCTCATCTGTGAAATGAGGAAACTTTCATACTACAACTGTCGGTTGATTACATGTTAATAGATTGATCACAGGTAAATTCCAGAAGGAAAAGGCACTGGCACTTGGAGAGAATTTGTAAACATTCCTTGTAGGAGGTGCCACCTGATCTGATCTTTGAAGTAAACTAGAGATTTTAAGAGGCGGGTGGCATTGGGATATTGTTGTACAAAGTCAGGGAGATGGAAGATGGCATGTAGGAATAGCTAGGAGCCTAGCCTGGCTAGAAACAGAGTGTGGGAAGGAGAACAATGTAAAATAAATGTTAAAAGGTAGGCCAACACCAGATCCTTCAAGTCTTTAAATGTCAAGCTTATTATTTTGTATTCTGTCCTGTTTTTAGAAATGATGAGGAGCCACTGGAGTTTTTTTTTTAGCAGGGGAGCAATTTGGTCACTTGCCTACAGAAGATTGTTTTGGCAGCCCTGTTGTGTATGACGGATTGCTGAGGGGAAAGTCTGGAAGCAGGAAAATCAATTAGAAGGTTATTACAGAAAAAAAGTAGATCAATGGAGCAGACCAGATAAGGAGGAATCAGAAACATTTGAACTCAAAAATACAGTTTTGATAAATCTGAAAACATACATTGCCAAGGAAAGAATCCCTACTTTAAAAGAACTACTTGGAAAACTGGAAAGCACTGGCATAGATGAACATTTTATACCATCTTCCACAATAAATTCAAACTAGAAATGACCTGAATATTAAATATTATACAAAAAATAGAAAAGCAGCAGATTATAGACTTTTCATAGCTATGGTTAAGGAATGAATTCTTAACCAAATCAGAGACAGAGGCAATTTCAAAAAATAAAATAGATAACCTTAATTACTGAAATTGAAAAGCTTTTTGCAAAATCAGAAGAGTTGCTTCATAGGGCTAGCTCCTCAGCAGCCTGAGCCACTGCTTCTGCTAGCTCTGGTTGTCTCTACTAGTAGCTTTGGTTGTCAAGGGGACCTCTATAATTTTTCAGATCTTTCAAAGTTAAAAAAAAATGTTAATCTGGTCTTTTCCCTCTACAGATGCTTACTCACCAAAGGTCAGGAAAGAATAAGCCCCAAAGACAAAAGAAATATTCACCATGCATTTATGTACACATGGTAGCCAGGTGGTGAGATAAGGAAGCTACTGCACTTTTCCCCCACCTAACAATTCACCCAAGTTTGACCCTTACTGAGTAATTAATTCTTTCAGTTCCTCAGACAAACAGAAGACTGTCATTGCAGTTATTCATATATCATCAGTCTCATATGACAGGGAACACACACATACATATGGTGACACATCTAGGTGTGGTAGATACAAAGCTTGCCTTCAAGTCAGGAAGACCCAAGTCCAAGTGCCAGCTTGGAAAAATATTCTTTATATGACTCTGGGCAAGTCACTTAACCTCTCACTGCTCCAGCAAAGTCTAAAACTATAAGTTTAAGAGACTTTGTACATCTGCTTTGGTACTGGAGTTTTCTTACAGGGAGCTCCATATACTAATGAAATCATAGGTCTGTTCTACAAATACACACACACACACACACTATATTACATTATATCACAAATACAGGCACAAAACCAGAAAGAAACACATGTAAATATAAATACAATTGAGCTTCAGTTGCCTTAAAAACAATTTCAACTTAAAAGGTGAGATAGACTTATTGATATATAGATATTTCTTTGCTATATTTGGATGTGTTCAGGGATCTGGAACAAAAAACACTTAACACTAAAACCACACATTTGCATTCATACTTTGTGATTTAGATGATCCTTGGAGATTTTACAGGTTCTCAAAGTCATCATTATGAGTACTATGGGAAATCTGATTCTGACTTTATCAGATCATAGAACAGTGCTAGCTCACCAGAAGTGGTAGGAGCCTTGGTATTTCTATCCTATCCACTACATCCACTGTTGTAGAGACTATTAAGCTTTCTCCCCATGCTGGATGTCAATGGATGCCTTCTAAGTTCTAGTTCCCCTGATGCAAATCCCCATTCACCCCAAGTTGATTATGGCATTGACAATGTGATATTGTAATATAGTGATTGGTATGTAGTGGGTTTAAGACTATTCTGTCAGAAGTAAAGGGAATTGAGCCAAGTCAAGTATCTTTGAAGTCCTATCTGGAGCCACATTCATCTAATAAAGCTGGGCAGAAAGCAGCATTCTTATTCTTCAGTTCAAAATGCAGATGGTGTTTGTGAAAAATGCTTGTCATTGTTATTTAATTGTAAGCTTTCCTTTAGTACTTCCTTTTAGTTATTGTCTTTCAGTATGCTTGGCCCCATGGCAATTAGATAATCACCAGAATGGTCAGGACCTAGAATGATTTTTCCCATATGGGTTTTGAGAATGACAGTTCAAGTAGTTTGGGTTATTTCAGTTTTTATTAAGAACTGCTGTGTAGGCTGAGTCCCTATGGCATAGCTGATATGTGGGATTTTTTTTATTTCTCTGAGCTTCTCTCATTTTCTCATGAATTCTATTTTTAAAAAATTATACTAAGATGAAATTCTAAATTTCAGAATATTGATAAAATAAAAAATTAAGGTTGTTTTTTTACATAAGGGGTGTGTGTTAGGGACTGGAGGAAGTATACTTTGAAAAAGAAATATAGAGGTGGTTGGAACACCTAGGACCTTCTCCCAACTTGGCTCATTATCGATGTGAGTTTGGGGAAACCATTTACCAATTCCACTCCTCAGTTTAATCATTTGTGAGATGATATTGAACAAGATGATCTCTAAGATTTCCTTCTACCTTTGAAATGTTTTGAAAAGGAAAGATATTATGGTTCAGGGGAAAGAATACTGACTCTGATCAAAGGACTTGTTTCAAATGTTGCTTCTGATACTGGGTGAGCACCTTCCTTTTTTCTTATATGTAAAATAAGGGTCTTGGACTAGCTGAAGTTTGAGGTCACCTCATTCTGTTTTTTTTTCACTTTCTTTTTTCCAATTTATATATTTTTAGTTTTCAACATTCATTTCCACAAGATTTTGAGTTACAAATTTTGCTCTCCATCTTTCCCCAACCTCCCACCCCAAAATAGTGAGCCTACTAAATACCCCTTCCCCCAATATGTTCTCTCTTATATCCTCCCTCATCCCCTCTCCCAACTTTCTAGTAGGGCAAGATGGATTTCTATATCCCAGTGCCTCTATATCTTATTTCCCAGTTGCATGTAAAAAGTATTTTTCCAAAAAAATAACAATTGTTTTTAAAACTTTGAATTCTATATCTTTTCCTTTCTTCCCTTATCACCCACCCCCACTGGGAAGATAAGCAATTCACTATAGGTTGTACATGTGGAGTTACACAAAACATTTCCATAATAGTTATATTGTAAAAGATTAACAATAATTCCCCCCATCCTATCCCACTCCCCACATTTTCTATTTTCTCCTTTGACCCAGATCCTTTTCAAAAGTGTTTGCATCTATCCACCCTCTCCCCCAATGCACCCTCCCTTCTATCATCTACCCTCTTACTCCCTTTCCCCCTATTTTTCTGTAGTGTAAGATACCCAATTGCGTGTGTATGTTATCCCATCTTTCCATCTATATGTTATTCCAAATTGAACGAGAGTAAGGTTGACCCATTCCCTTTCACTTTTCTTCTCTTCCCCTACATTGCAACAGTTTTCTCTTGCCTCTTTTATATGAGTTAATTTACCCTAATATATCTCTTCCTTTCTCCTCCCAATATATTCCTCACTCTCTTCTTAATTTTATTTTTGTAGATATCATCCTTTCATATTCAACTCATCCTGTACCCTCTGTCTATATGTACATGTACATATATATGCACACACATATATATTTATACATACATATACCGTCCTATACATACATATAGATGTATGTATACATATGTATTCCCTTCAACTATCCTCATACTGTAACTCATAACTTATGAGTTTTTTTCATGTAGGAATGTAAATAGTTCAATGATAGTAAGTTCCTTATGATTTCTTTTCCTGTGTACTTTATGCTTCTCTCACATCTTGTATTTGAAAGTCAAATTTTCTATTCAACTCTGGTTTTTTCATCAAGAATGCTTGAAAATTCTCTGTTTCATTGAATGACCATATTTTTCCCTGCAGCATTATATTCAGTTTTGCTGGGTAGGTGATTTTTGGTTTTAATCCTAGCTCTTTTGACCTCCAGAATATCATACTCCAAGCCCTTTTATCTCTTAATGTAGAAGCTGCTAGATCTTGTGTTATCTTGATTGTGTTTCCACAATACTCAAATTGTTCCTTCCTGACTGCTTACAGTATTTTCTCCTTGACATGGAAAGCCTGGAATTTGGCTCAAATATTCCTAGGAGTTTTCTTTTGGGGATCTTTTTTAAGGGGTGATTTGTGAATTCTTTCCATTTCTATTTTGCCCTCTGGTTCTAAAACATCAGGGAAATTTTCCTTAAGAATTTCTTGAAGGATGTTATCAAAGCTTTTTTGATTATGCCTTTCAGGTAGTCCAATAATTTTAAAACTATATCTCCCGGATCTATTTTCCAGGTCAGTGATTTTTCCAATGAAATATTTTACATTGCCTTCTATTTTTTTGTTTGTTTAGATCTGTTTTATATTATCTTCATTTCTCATGATGTCATTAGCTTCCATTTGCTCCAATTTAATTTTTTTATGTAATAAATTTTACTTGTTTTCTTGTTTACATCATTCATTTTCATGAGATTTTTGAATTAAAATTTTTCTCCCCATCTTTCCCCTACCCCAACCCCAAAACAGCAATCCCACTGTAAAGCCCCTCCCCTAGTCTGCTCTCTAACTTTCTGGTAGGGCAGGGAGGGTCTCCCTACCCCAACCCCTGTATATCTTAATTCCTAGT
>JAQQSW010010656.1:0-12943 GCA_028646575.1 Pseudocheirus occidentalis | reverse complement strand
CATTACAAGAAGAACCACTTAAATATTTTTGTACATGTGGGTGCTTTATTCCCATTTTTATGAACTCTTTGGGATCCAGACCTAGAAGTGTTATTCCTGGGTAAAAAGGCATGTACAATTTTACATCCCTTTGGACATAGTTCAAAATTGTTTTCCGTAATGGCTGGATCAGTTCACAATTCCATCAACAATACATTAACATAACAATTAAATTATATTCTGATTGTCCTTTTATTGAATGTAATTTTATTGCCTTATTATCTAAAAATGATGCATGTAATAGGTCTGTTTTTCTGCATTTGGTTGTGAGGTTTTTATGCCCTAATACATAGGCATTTTTTGTGTATGTGGCATGTAATGATGAGAAAACGTGTATCCTTTTCTATTGTCATTCAGTTTTCTCCAGATGTTCATCCAGATGTCTAACTTTTCCAAAATTGTATTCATCATAATGAGGTTCTTGTTTATTTTTTTGATACACTTCACTTAGATTAAAGGAGAAAGTTGAGGTCCCTCATTAGTATAGTTTTACTATTTTTTCCTCTAACTCACTTTTTTAAAAAAGAATTTTGATGCTATATTATTTGGTGCATATATGGTTAATTCTAATATTGTTACATTGTCTTTAGTACCATTTAGCAGAATGTAGTTTTCCTGTTTATCTCTTTTAATTAAATCTATTTTTACTTTTGCTTTTCCTGAGATAACTGTTATCCCTGCTTTTGTTTTAACTTTAGCTGAAGCATCATAGCTTCTGTTATACCTTTTACATTTTCATTTCTTCTGTGTGTCTCTCTCTGCTTCAGGTGTGTTTCTTATATCATAGGATTCTGGTTTTTAATCCATTCTGCTATACTTTTCCATTTTATGGCTTAGTTCATCGATTCACATTCATAGTTTTGATTCCTAATTGTGTATTTCCCTCCACATTGTTTTTTCCCTATTTATCATTTTATGTCTCTCTCCTTTCACACAGTGTCTCTTTATCAGTGGTTTTCTTCTGACCATTGCCTCCCCAATTTGCCCTCATTTCTCTCATCTCCCTCATCTCTTATATTAATTTCTTCCTACTTTCCTGTAGGGTAAGGTAGGTTTCTATATCAGAATGTGTATATTATTCTCTGAGTCACTTCTAATGAGAGTAGGGTTCAAGCATTGCCAGCTTTTCCCCATCTTCCTCTCCATCATAAAACCTCTTCTTGTCTCTTTTATGTGAGATAATTTAACCCATTCTACATTTCTCTTCTCCTAGTAGTTCACTTTATCTCACCCCTTAATTTTATTTTGTTGCATACTGCCTCATCAAAATTAGTTCACATCCATGTCCTCAGTCTATGGATACAACTTCTAACTGCCATAATAATAATAAAGTTCTTTGAGTTGTACATATTACCTTCCCATGTAGGAATGAATGTAAGTATTTAAATCTTATCGACTCCATTGTGGTTTCTCTGGTTACTTTACCTTTTTATTCTTCTTGACTCTTGTATTTGAAAGTCAAAATTTCTAATCACCTCTGGTCTTTTCAGTGTTTGAAATCTTAGTATTTCATTTTTGTTTTGTTTTGTTTTATAGGTGGTTCTTGTTTGTAGATTCTAGCTCTCTTGCCCTTCAGAATACTGCATATAGAGACTTCATATTCTTGAATATAGAATCTGCTAAATCTTGTGTTATCCTGATGATAGCTTCACAGTATTTGAATTGCTTTTTTTCTGGATGCATATGATATTTTGTCCTTGACCTGGGAGCTCTGGAATTTGGCTATAATATTCTGAGGAGGTTTTATTTGGAAGTCTTTTTTACTGGAGGTGGCTGGTGGATTCTTTCAATTTATCTTTTACCCTTTGGTTCTAAGATATCAGAGATGTTTTCCTTGATAATTTCAGAAAATAAAATGTCTGGGTGCTCTTTTTGGTTATGGCTTTTCAGGGAATCCAAAAATTCTTAAATTATATCCCTTAAATGTCTTTCCCAGGTCAGTTATTTTTCTAATGATATATTTCACACTTTTCTCCTACTTTTATTCATTCAGTTGTGCTTTATTGTTTCTTGATGTCTCATAGAATCCTTAGCTTCCACTTGTCTAATTCTATTTTTTTAAGGAATTATTGTTTTTAGTGAGCTTTTGTACTTTCTTTTCCCTTTGGTCTCTTCTAATTTTAAGTTCTTCAATATTTTTGTATGTATTTTTCCATTTAGCCAATATTGCTTTTTAAAAGAATTTTCTTCACAGGATTTTTTTTTACCTCTTTTTAGCATTTGGCCTATTCTGTATTTTGAGGTTTATTTGTTTTTTCTTTGGAGGGCAATTGAGCTTAGTCAACTTGCCCAAGGTCACATGGCTTGTAAGTGTTAGGTGTCTGAGGCTGGATTTGAACTCAGGTCCTCTTCACTCCAGTGCTTTATTTACTGTGTCACCTATCTGCCCCTTGAGGTGTTATTTTTAAGGTGTTTTTTTCTTCAGTATTTTCATACCTCCTTTATCAAGCTGATAACTTTTTTCATGATATTCTTGCGTCACTTTCATTTGTTTTCCCAAGTATTCCTCTATCTCTATTATTTGTTTTTATTTTCTTTGTCTCTTCCAGGAATTTTGGAGCTGAAACCAATTCTTATTTCTCTTTGAGGCTTTGCATGTAGAAGTATTGTCATTGTTGTCTACTTTGGAGTTTGTGCTTTAATCTCCCCTATAACCAAAGTAATTTTCTATGGTCAGGTGTTTTATTTTTTATTTTTTGTTGTGTTTTGGGTTTTTTAATAATTTTTCTAGCCCATTAATTCATTTTTCACTTCATGTTAAAGTTGAGATCTGCTCTTCAGATGGAGAGAGCACTGTTCTCACTTCAGGGTTTTAATGCTGCTGTTGTCTGGGGTCTGCATTTTTTTTATTTCTTCCAAGATGCTATGTTCTAATAAAATGTGTAGTCACTTCTCTCCTGGCCTATGCCTTGGTCTCTGAGTGACCACAAGCACTCTTTTGTACCTTGGAACTGTGACAAGGTCCCAAACTACTACTAGGGTTCCTCCTCACCCTAGGACTGTGGCATGGAACTGCAGTTCAATAGAGTTCTGATCCTAGTACCAGCAAAGATTTTGCCATTTTGTCTTGACCAGTTGTCTGACCTGACCCACTTGAAATCTGTGGACCGAGAGCTCAGGAAAGCTCAGATGATTCAGTTATCCACAGAGTTTTCTGTTTTCTGGGGGATTATTTGTGTTGTAGGATTGTGTTTCACTCTCACCCCAGTGTGACTCACTTTTCCTCACAACCTTCTTAATTTTTTGGCCTGGAAAATTGTTTTTCTCATCTTTGTGTTACTTCTGACTTTCAAGAATTCGTTTTGAGGCATTAATTTGCTGTTGCTAGGAGGGGATTACAGGAGAACTCAGGGGAGTTCTTGTCTTTACCCTACCATCTTGGCCTCTGCAGATCCCATTTATTCTTTCTTTAGAGTTATATCCCTCTATGGATTAGAAGCAGCTAAAGAGAAAACTGACAGAGGGCTGATATTAGAGGCAGTTATGCTGACAAGAAGACATGACAGCTTAAAATCCAGTTTTGAGGGATAATATAATTCCAAAATATATTTACAAAGACTTTAAAAAGTCCAGTAGTCTATTAGAAAATGTACACCTCAAAATTGTGGATCCTCTTTAAAATGATCCTTAATCATCAAGAGACAATTATACTATTTACACTGTACTCAAGAAGGTAGAAATGTGTGTGTACTAGAAAGATTGTAATATTGTAAGATAATTAAATTAAACTACATATTGTAAGAGAACATGTTTTAGAGTCACTCGGTAGTTCATTACACACAGTTCTGCTCCTGGAGTTAGGAAGATCTGAGTTCAAATTCAGACTCAGCAATTACCCTGTGAAAGTCATTTAAGTACTGTTAGTCTGTTTCCTCTTTCCTCCACTATAAAATCAGAGTTGTTGTGAGGATCAAATGAGATGGTATATTTTTAATTGGTTAGCACAATGCTTTCCATATACTGGGAATTATATAAATGTGTATTCTCCTTCTTTCCCCTTAGCCCTTGTTACATTCCTAAGGTTTACCTATTACCTATTACTGACCAATTAATTCTACTTTACTGAGCCCCAATTATATCATCTGTGAAATAAGAAATTAGGATCGAGGTCCTCCAGTTCTAAATATGTGATACTAAATCTTGAAAACTTGGTTGGTTAAATAATTTTGATCCTTAAAATGAGGAAACTTGTAATAGGGAAATAGACATTTTAAAATACATATATACTGGGTCATTTTTCAGCTTTGCTAAATATGGGAAATGTCCCTGTGAATTCAGTTGTATAAAAGTCCTTTGCAATAGGGTACCGCTCAATTTCCTCCATGATCCCTGACTTGAACAACAGGTCTAGCAAAACAATCTTCTTTGAAAGAATAGAACTTACTCTAGAGGAATAAGTTCAGTGATCAGTCAAGATTAATGTCACCCTTAAAACAAAGGACAAGACAATTCCCAGGATAGTTAATGGAATCACTGGTTTGGAATGAACTAAGGGAAAGAACTCTAATTTCTTACAAAATTATGCTTGATTGTTTTCCTCTAGACCAAGAAATCTTAAGTTTTTTTTTGTTTTGTGGACCCTTGTGGCAGTCTAGTGAAGCATATGGACCCCTTCTTAGAAAAATGCTTTCAAATGCTTAAAATGAAGTACATAGGATTAAAAGCATAGGAATTATAATTAAATATTCATATACAGATAAATGTAGATGTGTCCATTTAAGTATAGATAGAGAAATGGATAAATGGATATATGGTTGGTTTATTTTCCTTCATTCTCAAAGAGAAGCAAAATGACATCACTGTGTCATAGTTGAGTTACAGCCACTGTGGCTGATCAGACCAATACGAGCTCAGAATTCTCCACCACAGGTTGGACACAAAGAGTCCATGTGAACATTTGGGGTGGATTTTCTAAATTTGTGAATCTCCTGTTTCTTTCGAATTCCTTCAATTCTGCTTTGCTCAAGAGCGCAGCACTTGAGGGCATGCCCTCTGAGGAGGGCATGGCATGCTGGGAAGTCTTCTGGCAGTGTCTCCCATGTCACACAATTAATTCCAAAGTTATTAGGAGAGAACTTGAGAGTATCCCTGTATCTTTTTTTCTGACCCACATGTACACACTTGTTTTGTGTTAATTCTCCATAAATTAGTCTTCTTGGCAAGCATACATTTGGCATTTGAACAGCAGGGGTAGCTCATCAAACTTGGACTTTCTGCTGTAGAGTCTGCATGCTTGGCAATTTAGTTCAAGAAAGGACCTCAGGTTCTGGTATATTATATGACCAGATGAACATCAGAATCTTCCAAAGATAATTCAAATGGAAGCAAATCAGTTTTTTGGCATGGTTCTTTCATCCTGTCCAGGTTTCACAGGCATACAACAATGAGGTCAGCACTTCACTTTCATAATCAGTCTAATACTTTTTCTCTTCCACATTTCCCTATAGAGCCTCCCAAACAAGTGAGTTATCTCTGGAATGTCAAGTGTCAACTTCATTAACAATGGGTACATTTCTGAAAAGTATACTGCCAAGGTAAGTAAACTCATTCACTGTATTCAAAACTTCTCCATTTGCTGTAACCAATAGTTCCACATATGGATTGTGTATTGCTGGATGATGGAACATCTGTGTATTCTTGGTGTTAATTTTTATGTGAAGATTATCATAAGCTGAAGAGAATCAAACCATACACTGTTGCATCTCAACTTCAGAGACTACGTTAAGTGCACACTCACCTGAAAACATGAATACATAGACCAGCTTCTTTCCACTTTAGTTTTGCTTTGTGCTCTTTTCAAGTTGAAGAATTTACCATTAAGGTGGCAGCTTACTTTGATGCTGTATTAATCCTTATCAAAGGCAATTGTAAATGTGGCTGAAAACATCAAGCTGAAAAGCATGGGAGCAAGTACATATCCTTGTTTCACTCCATTGACTTGGAAAGTGCAAGAGTATCATCCATTATCAAGAACCTGAAGAAGCA
This sequence comes from Pseudocheirus occidentalis, assembly GCA_028646575.1. Lineage (NCBI taxonomy): Eukaryota > Metazoa > Chordata > Mammalia > Diprotodontia > Pseudocheiridae > Pseudocheirus > Pseudocheirus occidentalis. Next base: position 6,919 of record JAQQSW010010656.1, on the reverse strand, counting down.
TATCATCATGAAATTGATGTGGGATATTAATGAACTTCTTGACACAATCAAATTTTGACATAATTTTTCCATAAACCCTCATGAATGACAGCACCAAAGGCCTTGGTAAGGTCTAGTAACATTATACACAGATGCTATACTGCACCTGGCATTTCTCTTGGAGTTGTCATGCAGCAAATAGGATATTAATCATTTCTTGGCTCTTTATTAAGCCACATTTGCTCTTAGGTAGACGACCATCTCCCAAGTGAAGGATTAGCCTATTAAGGAGGACTTTGGCAAGCATTTTGCCAGCAATGACTAAGAGAGAGACACATCCCTCCATGACTGTCACAGGACAACCTGTTTCCTTTATGTTAAAAGAGATGGGTAATGTAGGCATCCTTGATCTCCTGGGAGATAACCTCACCTTGCCATATAATCTGGAAAATTTCAGTCACCTTTTGTATGAGCAAGTAGTACCTAGTAAATCTCATCTGGAAGAGAATCAGCACCAGGTGATTTGTCACACAAAAGGGGCTTAATGTCCTTCAAAATGTCTTCTTCTGTTATAATTTGAGCTAGGGAGGGATGCAACCTTGATTGATGATGGTCTGTGGAGAATGCTATGGAAGTGTTCAATCCATCTCTCTCATATCAAGTTATTATAACTCATCAATGTGGCTCCATCAGCACTTAGTAGTTGAGATATACCATAAGTCTTTGGCCCATAAATAGCATTCAGAGCACCATAAAAATGCTTTGGATTGTTAATATGAGCATAAAACTGTATCTAATCTGCCTACTGAGTCAAGAATATCCCATTGCTTACCATTTACTTTTGATAGAATTAAATGCTTCTTTCTTGGAGATAGATGAATCGTCCTGCTGGTAAACCCAGTGAAGTTCTTGGTGTTCATTTAGCAGCTTCTTAATTTTCCCATCATTTCTGTCAAATGAGTCTCAATGTTTGTGAGTCTTCTGACCCAAATGAACAGATGCATTGCTATACATTAAATGTCTGAAAGCTGCCTACTCCTTTTCTGATACACTGGTGTCAATTGTCAACTGTTTGTTTTCTCAACCTAACCTCCAAGATAGCAGCAAACTGTTGCTGTTCAGAGAAGAGCTTTAATCTTTCATCATTAATTATCCCTGTAGTCATTTTGCCTTGGGACGGTCACTTTTGTTGAATGTAAATATTTAACTTGGAAAATATAAGTCTAAGATCAATCTAGCACTATGTGCCACATATTGCCTTCATCACCTCACACACTGTCTGTCTCTTCTCCTTAATGTCAAATAGTCTATTAAATGCCAATGATTGCTGCAAGAGCGGATCCATGAAGTTTTATTGCATTTAGGTTAGTAGAAGAGTGTTGGTGATGAGGTCATGAAACACACAACTCTTCAGTAGTAAATGATCATTGCTTTTGTTCCTTCCAGCTTCATTTCTTCCAAGGACTCCTTGATGTGTCTGGCAGTCTTAGCCTACTCTAGCATTAAAGTCATCCAAAATTACAAGCTTGCCCACTTTTGGTATATTGATAATAAGAGCTTCCAAAACTTCATTTTTTTCTTAGACCTCATTAAGAGTCATCATGGGGGTGAGCATAGGGACTGATAATGGTTGTGTGATCTTTTTCCTACATGTGGTGAACACATTGTCATGAGTCTGCTGTTCACTCATTTTCATAGGCATACAAGCTTATTGACCAGATTATTATTGATTGTGTAGCCTATGCCAGCTTCAAGGCACTCCATTTCACCACAGCCACCCCAGAAAAACTTGTATCCACTTCCAGTTTAGGTAAGCTGGCCTTCATTTGCTAGCCTTGTTTCACTCAGAGTTGCTATTTGGTTGTGATACTTGCTGAGTTCTCTTGCAACAAGAGCTGTTCATTTTCAGGTCTGCTTGATTTTGTGTTGTTTCTAAGTGTGCACACATTCCATGTGCTGATGATGAGTGGAATCATCTTTGCAGAAGTTTTTTGTACATTTTTTCCTGCATATCAACCACAGGGTAGAATCCCCACCTGCTGTGGTGATCAAGCCAAGATTGAGTAAGCAGACAGTTTATAATGAACCTTTTCTTTTTTTCTTATTTAGTATTTTATCATTTCCCAGTTTCATGTAAAAACAATTTTTAATATTCCATTTTCAAATTTTGAGGTCTAAATTCTCTCCTTTCCTCCCTCCCAATTCTCTCCCATTGAGAAAGCAAGTAGTTTTATATAGTTAATACAAGTGCATTCATGCAAAACATATCCATAATAGTCATGTTGTGAAAGGAAACACAGACAAGAAAAAAACCTCAAGGAAAATAAGGAATTTTTTTTTCTAAATCTGTATTTAGACACCATCAGTTCTTTCTCTTGGGAAGGATAGCATTTTTCATTCTAATTCCTTCAGCATTGTCTTGGAATTTGTTTTCTGAGAATAGCTAAGTGATCCGCAGCTGATCATGTTATAATATTGCTGTTACTTTTCTCACAGTATATTTCACTTTGCATCAACCCATGCGTGTCTCTCCATGTTTTTTTGAGAACATTATTACTTATAGTACAATAATAGCCCATTATAATCACATACCACAACTTGTTCAGCCATTCCGCAATTGATGAATACCCATCAATTTCTAATTTTTTGCCCCAAGAAAAGAGCTGCTAAAATATTTTTCTGTGTATATGTCCTTTTCCTTTTTTAAAATAATCTCTTTTGGCATACAGACCTAGTAGTGGTATTGTTAGATATGCATAGTTTCATAGCCCTTTGGGGCACAGTTCCAAATTACTGTACAGAATTGATGAATTAGTTTACAACTCCACCAACAATTGATTAATGTCTCATTTTTCCCCACATCTCCTCTAACTTTGGTTATTTATGTTTTCAGCTCTATTAGTCATAGGTATGGGGTAGTACTTCAGAATTGCATTAATTTTCATTTTTTCAATCAATAGAGTATTTTTTCCCTATGGCTATAGATAACTTTGATGACTTCCTCCAAAACTGATTGTATCTTTTAATCATTTATCAATTGGTGAATGGTTTGTATTTTGATAAGTGTGATTTAGTTCTCTACATGTTTGAGAACTGAGGCCTTTATCAGAGAAGCTTGCTTCCTTTTTTCACAGTTATGATTGATACATGTTTATTTCTCTCCATCCTGTCACCTTCATTTATTCTATTCTCTTCACCTTTCATTCTCTCCCTCCTCAAAAGTGTTTTGTTTCTGACCACCTCTGCCCTTATATCTCTTTCTCCTCTTACCCTCTTTTACTCCTACTTTCCTGTGGGGTAAGATAGATTTCTCTACTCAATGGAGTGTGTATGTTATTCCCTCTTTGAGCAAATGCTGATGAAAATACAGTTTTCCCACGCCCTCAACCTTCCTCTCTGATTTTCTACTGTAAAAGCATCTTCATGGCTCTTTTATGTGAGAGAATTTACCTCACTCTACCTTTCCCTTTCTCCCAGTACATTATTCTCTCATCCCTTAATTTTATTTTTATATATCTTTCATTGATATTTAGTTTACACCTGTGCCCCCTGTCTGTATATACTCTTTCTAACTACCCTAACAATGAGAAATGTCTTAAGTGTTACCAGTATCATATTCCCATGTAGGCATATAAATAATTTAACCTTAATAAGTCACTTATGATTTTTTCCTGTTTGCTTTTTCTTGCTTCTATTGAGTCTTATATTTGAACGTCAATTTTTTTTTATTCAGCTCTGATCTTTTCATCAAAAATGCTTGAAAGTTCTCTATCACATTGAATATCCATTTCCCTCCCTGAAAGATTATGCTCAGTTTTGCCTAGTAAGTGTTTGTTGGTGGTAATCCTAGTTCCTTTGCCCACTAGAATATCATATTCAAGCCCTGTGATCCTTCAATATAGATGCTGATAAATTTTGTGTTATCTTCTGTGACTCTATTTGCTTGAATTGTTTCTCTCCAAATGCTTGGAATATTTTCTCCTTGAACTGGGAACTTTGGAATTTGACTATACTATCATTAAGTCATAATTCCTGGACATGTTTTCCAGATCAGTTCATTTTTCAATGAAATATTTCATGTTGTCTTCTATTTATGTATCCTTTTTGTTTTATTTTATTATTTCTTCATTTTTTCTTCATTTACTTTTTTGACCTGTTTTACCATTTGACATAGGCTTTTTAAGGTGTTATTTTCTTCAGTATTTTGTTGTGTCTCCTTAGCAAGCTGTTGACTTGTTTTTCATGATTTTCTTGAATCAGTCTCATTTTTCTTCCCATTTTTTTCCTCTATTTCACTTGCTTGATTTTCAAAATCCTTTAGGGGTCCTTTCATGACGTGAGACAAGTTTATATTTTTTTTCTTAAAGGCTTTGGATGTAGCAGTTTTGACTTTATTTTTTATCTGAATGAATATTTTGATCTTCCTTGTCACCAAAGTAATTTCCTACATTGGGAGTTGTTTTGATTTTTTTTTCATTTTTGCTCATTTTCCCAGTCTATTACCTGAATGTTTAACTCTTTGTTAAGGTAGGGCTCTGCTTCCAGGTGGAAGGGTGTACTGTTAACAGCTATTATCAGAGATAATTTCAGGGACTTGTAAGTTTTCAGTTCTTCTGAGGTGGTATGAACTGAGGAGAGATGTGTTTTCCACTTTGTTCTGGCCTATAAGGGACCACAAGCATTCTTTTCTGCCCTGGCATTATGAAGAGTGTCACCCCCTGCAAACTCTTCTATGCTATGGTTCCGCCTCACCCTGGGACTACCATCTAGGACTGCAACCCATATCCAAATACAGGCAAATCAATAGAATCCTTTTTCAATGCTAACCAAAAGACCATGTAATCTCCTTCTGAACATTTGTTCAACTCCCTTACTCTCTGTGTGCTGAGAGCCCTGAAAGTCACAGCTACTGCTACATCTACAGCTCCTGATTCAAGGTCAGCTTCTGGTTTTCTGGGGCTGAGGCTATTCTACTAAGATCTGTAATGAACAGTAAGACCTGCTCTACTCTCCCCCAATGTTTTTTGATGACCTTCCAAGTTTTCTTTTGTGTCCATATACTGAGAAGTCTGAAAACCACCACTGCTGCCAGTGATTCAATCACCCTGAGGTCTCTTCTTGCTTTAGGGTAGTCTGGTCTGCTCTGGTGGGGCCTGCAGTTGACTGGGCTCCTCTCTCACCTTGGTGCAAGAGAATTTTCCTACAGAGCTTTCAAGTTGTCTTAGGCTGGAAATTTGTTTCACTGTCTTTTAGTGGGTCCTGATGTTCTAGAATTTGTTTAGAGTCATTTTAAGGTATTTGGAGAGAGTTAGGGGAGAGTCAGATGAGTCCCTGCCTTTATTTTACCATCTTATCTCTACCTCCCCATGGTACCTTTTCTAATCTCTTTCTTACCCTAAGAGGTGAGCAGTGTAATCCTTAAAAATGCTCCTCAGACACCCAAGGGGGTACCAAATTCTACTACTGCTTCCAGTGAAAAGACAACCCTATGGCCTGGGCTGCCTGTATGCATGTGGGGTTTTTTATTACAGCTCCCAGTGTATCTTCACCTGCTGCATTATCATTTCCTTTTTGCCGCAGAACTTTAAGATAGGCAAAAATGTTAAAATTGTGTAATTTCTTTTGGTTTATAAATAAATTTAATTTAAGTGAGGCAATATTGTATAAAGTCCTCAGCCTCACTTTCTTTTCCACAGTCAATATTGTCCAGTGGAAGGATAGAGTCAAGACAACTCATGATGTTTCAAGATAGTCTAGATGGCCTTGGCATCTTTAATGTCTTACCAAGCTCCAAGCAGTCTGCAGTGACTATTTTATGGCTGTTGGAATAAATTGTTCTCATCCACCCATTCTACCAGGGGAAGTCTTCACATGTTTGGAGTAGACATCTCCTAACTCACTGATGAGTTTGAAACCCATTGTTTACCCTCAACCTGGTTTAGCCATTCTGCTGTACATACAACAGGTTCTTGGAGCCATAGGTGAGAGTTGGATGGGTCACGTGGACACCAAATTTGGAAAGTCGCCCTCACACCAGAGGTACTAGTCTTGCCTGAACTCTCTCTACATCATATATAGATAGACAGACAGACAGACAGACAGACAGACAGACAGACAGACAGATAGATAGATAGATAGATAGATAGATAGATAGATAGATAGATGGATGGATGGGGAGAGAGAGAAAGAGAGAGATGAGAGATGAGAGATAGATCAGAGAGAGAGATAAAGAGAGGTGGGGGGGGGGCTCCAACTTAAGAATCCCAGCCTAGTAACTCCAATTCTAAAGTAAAACATTAGTTAGGAACTTGAGAGTGAATGTAGGACAGATGCAGTGGACTTCACAATTTCTCCCTGGAAATATTTGTCATGCACTGTAGCTATGTTCAGATGAGGACTTGTATCAGAGGCTTCTTTATATTAACCAGTGAGTTTCTCCTGTGCTCCTGAGCTGGTCAATATGGGATTAGAGTTGTTGGCTTCAGTTTTAGTCTTCCAGGTGGATACGTATCTGAACCACAAAGATAGGATCTGCAGAGGACACTAAGGGCAATTAATTTTGAAGATGCCTAGCGATCACTATCTACTTGTCTTCAGAAAATGCTCCCTCTTAACAAGCAGCAAAGCATTACATGAGCAGCTGCTGTAGAGTGAGATCAGGAAGTCCACTGGCCCCATTCCAGTTCTGCTTTAACTGACCTGAAGGTTGAGTGAGTTTTAATTTCAATGTGTCACTTAACCTCCACTGAAGTCTTACTCCAGTGCTCATGCTGGCAGGGATGTAAACATAGGAGGGTACCCTCCAGGCTCTTTAAGGTAGAAAGAATTTCAGTTCAGATTTGATAACAGACTGTCACCTGAGAAACACAGGTTTTACCCACACACGCATTTGAACAGATGTAGATGTGTGTCTACTTATGCATATTTCTAAAACTTCAAA